>CM027862.1:5049656-5350915 GCA_016097605.1 Eucalyptus guilfoylei | reverse complement strand
TTCCTTTTTCCTCTTCATTTTCTTTAATTTTATTTTCTTTTTGGGCCTGCTCCTTTTTTACTTCACACACACAAAGACACAAGTGGGTAGCAGAAGCCCCACTTCCATTTTGACCTTTTTCAATTTGGGAAACTTGGAAAAGGATATATGCAGTGTCTGGCCTTTCTATTGCTTCTGATAAGAATCATGAAACTTAGGAAGGGGAAGGGAAGGGTTTTGTGTTTTGATGATGTTCCTGCTTCATCACCATTTTGGACAGGCTAGTGGAGTCATCATTGCTTAGCAGGTTTTGGGAAAGGAAGATCAATCGAGGAATAGGGTTCTTAAGGATTTCTCATGGTTCTCAGGGTTGTGTGACCACAACCCTCGTGAAGGTTGGTTTTTGTGGACCAATGGTTCTTTCTAACTTTATCAAAGATAATACAAGGCACAAAAAATTTCCTTTTCATTGCAAACATTGAAAGATAGCAATAACAAGTATTGTTTATTGATGTGTACGTGTAAGGAATGTTAGGTAAAAGCGCCTCAAACCGAACGAATGAAATAGCGTAGAATGGTCGACAAATCTAATACTATGATTGATGATTATATGTGAAGATTATTGTCTTAATTCAGCTCAAAAAGAGAAAAAAGTGTATAAAGGTACGCGTTGCTGTGTAACAATCCATTATGGGTTTGATGTGCCATCAAATTTAACTCATCCTTGGCCATTGCATAGTCATCATTTTTTTTGTAGTAGATCGTGTATTTTTTATATGACTTTCAATTTTCAAACTGAGTTTTCACGAGACTCAAGGAGATTAGATGTTTTTCTGAAATGATACGGTGTTCCACAAAAGAATTAGTGACACCCAACATTTTTAGGTGACGATTCATGGGCAAGTTCAAAAGCTTTAAATTTTCTATCCGCATGGAATTCATTGAAGGGGGAAAGTGAATTCATGTTATGGCTTTATGGTAGCCCATTCCCCCTAAGCATCTAACCTAAGATTCTTGGTTGTATGAGGGGCATATATTATGTTCTTGAGTTTTGAGACATTTAACTGCTTTGAGATAGAAGGAAAAAAAAGGTGAAGTGAGAGATGGAGCATTAGGTTACATTAGGTTGAATTTTCTTGTTCTTACTTTTTTTGGGAGAGGTTGAATGCATTCAATGGTGCCCATTGGAGGCAATGCTTAGAATGTAAGGTTAAGACAAGTACAAAGAGAAGAGAGGACAAATAGGGCACTGGGTCTCCTCTCATGGCAGGCTGAAACACATGCAATTTCACCTTTTCATGGTACAAAGTCCCCACTTTGACTCACCATCCTCCCCACAGCTCCATTCTTGAGTAAAAAGAGCAGGCCTCTCTCTTTAAACACCCAAAAAAGCAAAACCCCGCCGAAGAAAATCCTCCGATGCAGCAAAATCATCACGGGACAGAGACATTATTCAAGTGCAGTCTAATGATAGGGTGGGAAATTTGTGTCCCGATTGCCTTATGTTGTGTCTTTGCTTCCGTAATTCATGTATAGTTCATGCGATAAGACATTAGATACAATATCGGGTCATTCCCCGATGATCTCTTATATTCACAATGGACTAAGCCCGAAGTCGCTCGCCTGACCAAGTTCCCAGAATGCCTATTTCTAGCAGAAACTGCACAACTTCGAAGACGTAAGAGACCGTGTGGAGCTACATGATTCCGATCCAGGTGAGCCAAACCCTTCATAAATTTCTCTGGCAGGATATGTTACTCGAAGAGTTATACTCTTCATAATCGTTCTCGTTTAATGGTACTATTTCATGCAAATGTGAGAAAAGGTTAGTGGTGCTACTTCACAAAAAAGGATATAAAGATTAATGCATGACCCACACGGAGTGGCTAGATCTGAACAAAATGTTAATGGCCATTCGAAAGATAATATTTCTAAGAGAGACTTCATATAATTCTGGACCGAGTCTGCCGGACTAACTTCGTCTGTCGTCTTGCATAATTACTGTCCGCTCATCTCGCTCGATTACGTACTTCGTCATAACTTTCTACGTTTCTCTTTTTTTATGAGAAACAAAAACTCTTTCGCTTCGCAATCCACTGTTTTTAGCTTTCAATCATTAATAAAAGAAAAGAAATCAGCAGCCCTAAAAAATATTGTTGAGGTGGTACACCAAAAAATAGAAGAAGACCAGGGCTCTTCAATCCATCAAAGTGATCAATCTCAATCATAAATATTTAACGATATTTAATTTCAAATGAATTGGGAAAGAAAAGAGAGAAAATCCCAGTAAAGATTCGGAGATGAAAGTACCCAAAATTGGAAAGTCTCACTGATCACCTCAGCCAACCTCTAACGTCAGGTTACTAATAATTTCAGAGGCCCTTATGATTAACTCTGCAGAATTCCTCAGAAAAGCAACCCACAGAAGTTCAATTAAAACAAATAAAGTTCTTGAAGACGGCAGATTCTTTGCCACACATCCTAAAGTATACATGACCAATTCGTCCTTTTTTAACTTTTCCCACAAAACAAATATCGCCGTTCCGCTTCGGCTGCTCGAACATTTGAAGCATCTACGCACCAAAGGTTTTTAAGTTTTTAAGTCCAAATTCACACGCTAGGAAAATCTAGAGAAAGGAATTACTTGACACCTCCAGATCATCAAAGATTGCAGCGGCTATTAATGAACGTCGTCGACTCATTCATGCCGGATAGCTACAAACTTATCGCTGGACATGGAATAATGTGATCTGATGCTAATACAAGCTCGTACATATTTATATGTTCTTTTACAGCACGTGAGGCTGAACATCTCAAATGAAGAAGAAAATAAAGAGGGGCGTACAGAAAGCTAAAACTCTATGATAAATAGCAAACCAGCACAACAACAAACTTCTAAACTTGCTCGCGAGGTCGCGCTAGGCATTTTACATTTAATGGCCCAGCGATGTGCACGGGAGGACTACTCCTTCTGGAAGAAAGAAAGAACAAGATCTGTATGTACAGAAAGAGCTGTGTGTCCACGAAAAGCTGTAAACGGCACCAAAAGATGAAAGCTGAACATCAGATGGTATGTGCATGAAACATGTAAGAGGGCAAGGATAGAGTCAGCCATTTACATCGTCATTGCTCTAAATATCACACAACTGGAAAACTGCATAATTATCCCAATTAGCGTAAACAAGTTGAGAAACTCAGAAACACACCTTCATAAAGGGTCGATCACGATAATTGAATGAGTCGATAAAGCTTCCTTAGAAGCAAGGATACCTACAAAATTAAGGAGAAATTTGAAGTCATTATCAGCCCACACCCTACTTTCGAGGTTTTCTTTGAACCTCCTGTCGAACATGAAGGTTAACCCCTCTTCTAAGAAGATCTACCACTATCAAAATCATGTGTGAATCATCAATTCTCAACAACTGGCAAAAAAATGGGCACTAGTAAAGAGTTACCCAAACCTTGTCATCGTTGACTGCACATTTGTAATTGTGTGTGAGCGCAAATTAGAGCAAAGTGAATCCAGATAAGACCGTAACACTCCCAAGAAACCTTTTGCTGCTTCAATCTAAAGGAACAAAGGTACACATGGAAACAAACAATTACTACAACATGCAAAAGTATTCCATGGCCAGATAAGGTTAGCAAAAAATACACAACTGCTGAGACTTTCAAGCTATGACAAAATCATATGCTGAAGACTTATGGGAATATCAAGGTCCAAAAGACTGGTGAATCTTCAAAACATATGAGGATGTAATTAACTGGAAAGCAAATGATAGCTTAACAACAATAGCCACGTAAAAGAGAGAAGAACATCACATGTAGCATGGATACTAAGTGGTGAATCAGGTGTTAAAAAATACAAGGACCCACAAGACCAGAAAATGTTTTCAATGATGAATGAATAGCAAAAAGCCCAACTACAATAGCTACATCCAAAAGCTATATTTGTCACCACATTAGAAATAGCCCAATTATATTTCACTATATCCTCCACTTACCCTGAAAACTGAAAACTAGCTTATAATTCATAGTAGACCACATTCTGATGTATTTTTATAGATAATAAAATGCAGAAAGTTTTTTGATGATCGTGCAACAATAGCAAAGATGATAAATGTCATCTTGCCAATATTTACAAGCTCTCCATATAGAACAGATGCAAATTTCCTCACTCATGCATGCCCAGTAATGGAGGTGAAATTCAAGGAGAGCACACCTGCACATCTGTGCATTCATACATTGGCCTCTTCCTCCCCAAAACTCTCTCTCCGACTAGCTTCGTGATATGGACTTAAGGATGAAAATAACTCCTTTGTGCTTGGGTAGTTGTGGAATTGAAGGTGACTTCACCTGATACAGAAATTGAGCAACTAAAAGTTGGGAAATGATATGGCCTCACAAAATGAAACCACAAAAATTGACCAAAATATTGGATCAAAAGAAAAACAGAAAGCTGTATGCAGAGATGCTATAAGAGCAGTTATGTGACAGAAAGATGTACAAATGAAAAACCCCTACAAGTCTCTTCAGCCCATTCAAATTGCAAGAGTTCTCACACACTTCAAGGAGTATAAAAGCTGTTAAAGCCCCACTTAGTACCTACTGTAGAAAGAAAAAACTGCAGAAATATGAACCTCACCCCAAAGAAGGCTCTACCTTATTAAACAAAACACAAAACTGCTAGATTTTTGGCGCCAATCGAAGTATAACAAGTAAGTCCTAATGTGCACACTGGCAATTATTCACACCTAGTCAGTTCTCTATTGAAATTGTGAATTCTGATGAAGGTAATTTCACAAGCATAAGCTACTTCTCCATAAAGTATCCATTTCAACTGGATCACGTGCAATTACTCAGTTAGTGACAAATCCAATTGCGTGAAGATCTTTACCTGATTCTTGTTAGCATCAACAAGAATGACATTGGCAATTTTCGACTGCACTTCAGATGTTTTGTTCTTTATGCCAACCTACAAATGGCAGTCCCAGTATCAAATCAGAAATTAGAAGAACATAGTATAAAGAAGAATATAAAAGGCAGAAAAAGGTTTGGCAGGTCAATTCAAGACTATAAATTTTGCTCAAGTAATATCTGCAATAGAGCAAATTCTAAAAAAGCAAAAGTAGTTCTAGCTGCCCATTTACCATATCCAACTTAAAAGAGAACTGTTTAAGACTTTTTCCTGTTTCTATCTTGTTTCCTCTGTGCAATTCAATTCATCATTATAAGGATTAGACATCAGAGTCACAGACAATATATCTATTGCAAAAATAATAAAAGAAAGATCACTAGAAGATCATGCTCTATAGATTACTCCTCTGAAGGTAATGGTTACTCCACATAACAGAGCAAAATACTTACTACATAAGGGACAGAGCATCCAAGAATTCCAACATGTCGCTCGGTAATACCTGGAGTTTTCTCATCCAATTAGAAGAGAAAGGAAGAAAAAGATGCTGATGATAAAAAAGACAAGACAAAAGATTTTTAGAAAATAAAAACTAATTGCACTTTAAAAAGGGCCCATACTGGCATTAATAGGCTCTGCCATTGGTAGGGGCGAATGAGAGGAATCACCGACAAGACCAATGCAGATAAAATCCCCTGCATATTGCATAAACGAAGCCATTAATAGAACTTACAATTAGCACCTCAAATAAAGCAAATAAAAGTATCATCTTGCAAAAAAATTTTTACTCCGACAGTTTAGCAATTAATTATCCTGTCACCGTTATAGGTAAGCTAGTTTTATAGGTTCATATAGATACAATTTGCAATCTATCTGCTATAAGATAAGGGCCTTGCATATACGAACATCATCCGGAAATGAAGGAAAAATACTGGGAGGAACCACATTCATGTAAGTTGGAAAAGCTAGCCTGACAAAGAGATCTTCAAAATAAGTACTATGAGACTGAGAACCATTCACACATGGCCTTGAACATACCAAATTGGAGCAAACAACCACAATCTGCTTCTCCAGAAGTGCTCCAGCAAACAAAGTTAGCACCTGCAGAACAAGCAAATAATCAGTTCTCAGATTTCCTACTTTGAGATCATACTGGACAAGTGGTTCAACTATATTAACACCTGCCAATGCAGAATATGACTTTACACCTAATATTTTGACCATATACTGCAGGACCAAGAGTAGATGATGCAAATAAGAATATTATTCCCACTGACGTGCATTGACCCTTTCATTCTCCTTGTCACAATAAAAAGAAACTCATACACTAGTAACTTCTTACTCGTACCATGACTATATCAGCTAGGAGAACACTGCAACAAGAAGCAAAACAGGCAATGCAAGGCTCAAAATTTGCTATGTAGCCACTCTATAGCATTGCATCAATAAAGGTATCTGAGAGTCACTCATCCAGCATAGACCCATGGCTATGGAATAACATGAAGAGCAAGTACAATTGGAGTGTGTTTAGACTCTCTTGACGATCGGTAACTCACTGGATAATACTACAAAAATAGTCAGCTAGAGCTTTTTCCTCAGCACGAGTTTGTGTGCATGAATTCTCAAATTAAGATGGAGTCATGGTGAGTTGGATGCAGTCACAAGTGTACATACACACATTCATAAATGTGCATATACATGCATGCATGTAAATCATCGGTTAGGTGGATACACTTAATGTTCCTACATCAATGTAGATATTAACTCTCTTGTGTATGACAGTATGTGTTATCTATCATGTAAATGTGTAATTGCATGTGCAGTGAACATCTGTATCTGTGCACTGGAAAAAGCTATGCAATAATAAAAGAGAGAAATATTTACATTCTCAAGTCGCAGTGAGCCACATATGCAAGCAATAGTCCATATTGACAATGCAGTCGCTTCCTCCTCCACCAAGAGGGCATTGTGTGCCTGATCTAGGCCAATACATTAGATGTAAATGGCCTACTATGCCGGATATGGCAAAAAAAAATCGCTAAACAAGCTAGGAACCACATCCCACAAGTTACTGTAGTAATGTAATGAATTCAAACAAAATCAGAAGATTTCTTTAAGAACAGTATACCTCTGCTAGTTCCAGACTTGTACTACATGATCTCAAATCAATAGTTGAACCAGCTATCCTTAGTACTGTTTCATTTGGCCGATGGTACTCTAAAGGATGCAGGTGTTCCAATGGGTGAAACCTAACCGTTGAACCCCTTGCAGGGCAACGTAACTTGTAGTACTCACAAACAATCTGTAATAATCCGTAACTGTTTGCCTGCAAAATTGGGAAGTAGAGTCAAATAGCAACGCATGTTGTTGAAGTAGAACATTGGCATTGGATAACATGACAAGGACATGGACTAATTCAAACCTTAGCCCATTCAAGAATATCAGTGTGGTCACTTGTATCTTCCTGGCCAGATATGGATGCCTCTTCTGTCTCTGTATCATCAATATCACTCCTAAAGTTCCTCTCATCAATTGGAGAGCCCTGGAAGCTGTAGTGAATAATTTAGATCACATTGCAGAAGCAGCACATAATGTCATTCTAATTATAAATGTTCCATGAGAATAAATATCTGGCCACAAGAAAAGAAGAATACATATAATTGAAGGACGAGAAGCTTTAGGCAGAAACAATGGTTAGAGAAATTGTAAAAGCCCAGAAAGGTCAGATCAAGGGATTTCCAAGGCAACAGGAGACGACACCCTGTGTTCACACTCAGAAATAACTTTGGATATCTGACTAGCTCAAGATCATACAAAATAAAATATCCAATCTTCACAGAAATAAATTACAGTATTAAAGTCTAAAAGAGATAATGGGATGCAGTAATCATCTACCTGGAAGAAGACTCTGAGCTTTCATAATGATAATATCGCAGAAGTGGCAGCACAGAATTTGGTAAACGCTTCTCAGGTGTTTGCTTGTTAGTCACAAAATCGTCAGTATATGCATCACAACTTTCAGCAGTAATTGCAGTAGCTTCCTTTCTGGTCATAGATTCCTCAGCTTCATTGTCTGCTGTAATCACCTTATCATCGCTTCCTTTACTTGGCAAGCTAGATTCTGCTTCATGAATTTGACACTCAATGTGGTTTATATTACCACTCACCACTTGAGGTTCAGAATTTCCAAAACCCAATTCAGAAACCCCAGAAGTTTCATCGATCACAACCTCAGCAACTCCATGCTTAAGCGACATGCCATCTAACTTATCCTCTGGATATTCTTCTTCTACATTAGCTTCTGAATACTCCATAGTTAAGTCAACAACACCTTTTGTCAACCGCCTCCAACCTTTCTTCAGTGAAGATGCTACAGAAATATTAAGAATGGCATGATAAGCACTCATTAGCCACATAGCATAGACAATCAACTGTCATAGATTGATCAGACCAGCAATCAAGTTAAAGATTTTCTAGTAAGTTTGCGTTCATTAGTGGTTTATGAAGCAACAAAGCATCCCTTATTCAGTCTGATAATATGCTCACAATAAATCGAACAGTCGTGCTTGAGTAAATTTAAGCAGTTGCAGTTTTGAACCAACCCAGTTATCACCATCATGCTATTGTTTCAAAAATACTAAGGCCCAAAATCTTCAATAGAACAATCATTTGACTTCGATTTGAAGCTCCTGATGTTTTTTAGTTGATCCTTCCAGTAATTTGTTAATGCATTGTTACAATTAAGCCTATCTGGCATATAGTCTCCAATAAGAGCAAGTTCGACATAATGTTCCTATGTTTGCACATTATCCACATGATATCCATCTACTGAAAGGTTAATGATGTGTCACATGTTAAAGTACCTATTTAAAACACGAAAATGCAACTCAAAAAATGGAAGCCTTGAGAGAATGCAATAACATCTGCGCGTTGTTAATATATGACGGCTCAAGGAAGGGTGTAATTGTTTATCCGATATCATTGAAATCAATCCAGATGGTCGCTGCAACAACTCGTCCACCAGCACGCAGCACCCATACAAAGTTGAATCATCAGCTACCTAAAGGACAAAATCATGTGTGAGTGCAGCATATACTAGACATAATCAAAGTGGAACTTCATAAGTGTAAGTACAGCAACCAATGACCAAGTAACATTGGTACTCAGAAGGCAAAATCAATCAAATAGACAACCTCACCCATAAGCTTTATCATGTGAAATATCTACATCCTTCTCAATAACAGAAACCATCTGGTTAAACCTCTCCATTTGCCTCAGTTTCATTAATTTGGTATTGAACAGGGGCTACCTTAAAACCGCTTTCCTCTCCCACGGTCGTGTTATCTAGCTCCACTCCAACACCTCACAGTGATTTTCTCTCACAAGGGCAGCGCAGTAAGGAATGACAAGAGATTGATGATATTTTAGACAATTGTGCATGGAACAGTCAGGCCTAACTTCAAAGCGGTTGCAATGTTGAAAAATCTTATTGTAGGCTTATGAAGGTTTAAGTCCCTACATATCAAACTCCAACAGATGGTAACTAAATAAACAAATAAAGCACAAACTAGAAGCTAGAACCATGTAGCAAAGCTTGAGCATTCCTCAATCCCAGTATTAAGCCGGTCAAAGACTCGGGATCTCAGCCAAAAAACAATTAATTTCAAACAATTAACCAAAGCCTCCCCAGCAGAAAATTGCACAATAACCCAGCAAGTAGAAGGCACCTAATAGAGGATTGCCCATCATATTCTGCCACCAAAATGGCTCGCCTGTTCTTTTCAAGTTATAGAAGGGACCACTTCCGCAACAAGTTAAGTAATTATAAATTCCAGGATGTGACAAACTTCAAAGCAAATTATCAACTCAATACCATGCCTCACGGATGCACTACCAGAATGGCTATATAAGTAGAAATCATGGAAAGTATTTAAGAACAGACACGAACCTGCTGAGAAAGATATACAACTTCTGCAACTAAAGATTTCATTGATGAACTAATGGTAGTGGCCATATGATTCTCACTGAATGCACTATGAATATTGTGTATGTTAAGTAGAACATACATGTACAAATTGACTAATTATGACTTCCGAATGGGAAAAGTAAACAGAGATTTCATGACTTATTTTAGCCTTAGTGATGACCGAAAATACATGCAATGCGCCATTGGAAAAAAAGGTTTACCTGTAAGCGGAACACAAACGACAGATCACTTTGTTTCAAGTGTTCCTGCATGAAAAATCACTGCTAGTCAGGTAATAAACCGAAAGGACAAATTGACACACAGTACACAGAAAGATATAATCATAGCACCATGCAGTAAAGTTTCCTAAGAAATAAATTAACAACTGTAGCCCAGAGGCTCTTATATAGAGATAAAAGTTGCCCAGCAAATATGCAATTCATCAAGGGCTCTAAGTTATACATCTCAGATAAGAATACAATGAGGAATGCATCATCAGTATCTCAGCTGAGCAAAGTGCTCCTAATATGATTAGTTATAAACATTATGGCAGAACATGAGCATGACTTTGTCCGTGCAAAGAACTCTTAAATGATAACATGAAAGCGAGAGATGCAGCAGTAATACCTGTCCAAGAAGCAATTCATTCAATTCACTCATGCTAGGAGTTCTCTCAACAGCATTAACCTACATCATATTGAAGAAGTATTACAAGCTGGTCTGCTCTGCGTCTGTACTTAGTATTGACTATAACAGTCTTAAAGAAATACCAAGGCCCAAACAGCATATGCAAGTATTCCACACTAAAATATCGAAATAAAGGAAAGTTGCAATATCCTCCTTCAGCTTTTCAAGCAGTACGAACTGCGAGGGATTTGTCTATGAATTCTGCAGCTTCAGATTTCCACAGACTAGTTCAAAAGGTTCGCAAATTTTTCTAATACTAATTAGGATTACCCCTGAAAGTGGCAGACTTCGGCAACTTCTTTCCATTTTCATAAACCTATACCATGATCAGTTCACACTGGTTTGGTCCTATTATTGGTTGTTTGAGGACTATCCTCATTAAAGTGATCAATAAGCGAGAAAGTCAATAAAAATCCACATAAGCCACAAGTTCCAAACTTGATAATCAACAATAAGAAATGAGAATTTAAAGTCCATGTCCTACTGATTAAGGGGGGAAAAAAGAAGAGAAAAGGAACTTTCCCATATCAGCAAAAGAAACATCAAGCATAGATCCTACCTCTACACCTCCAGGGAAGCAAAAAGGAAAGAAGATCCTTGTATTTGAGTGGTAGTGGCTTTTCTGGAGGATAGACAAATAAAACCTAAAAGTAAAAGACAATTCATGTCAAATTGCATATGTTTAGGAAAAGCATCAGAGAATCAAGTTGAGGTGGGAAAACGTACCTGTGGTTCAATATTTGGTTCTACACGAGACTGATGACCGCTTAAACTATTTCTTAGTTTCCCAGAGCCTTCAAATTTTCTTGCAACATATCTCTTTTGGAGAGCCTGAGTGTCACAGTTAGGATGAAGACCAACAACCACCATGCTCTCAAAGAGCCTTGATGGCTCTCTTATGGACTTATGATCCTGCACAGTTAACGGCATGAACACCACGGCATGCAACGAAAGAGCTACTTATAGTTTATGTGCTACTAGAATACATACGGATCAAAAATTATAATTCAAAGCCAAATCTCAGCCTTAGCTGCATCTAATACTCTAATGCCATTCAGCAAGCACAATGACATATAAGGCATGGCTGAAGGCGAAGGAATGACACGTATCACATTGCAGAGAGAGACAGAGACAGAGACAGAGACAGAGACAGAGAGACAGAGAAACAGAGGAATTGGTGCCCGGAAGAGCATACCAAGTACTGCAACTGACAGCTTGCCCATTGACGCTTTTGGCTTGTTAGAACTTCTGGGTTGTAAGCTGCATATTTCACCTCGGGTGGAGTTGAAAATCCTTTTAATACCCGTGTAACATGGCGTTGTAGTTTCTGAAGTTGGCTGCTGCTATCGTCTTTGGATGAATAGACAACAGATGGCCGTGGGGAATGCGCTGCGGTGGCAGCAGCAGCTGCTGCTGCAACAGCTCTAGCTATGTCTTCTGTGGTTTGCATGAAAAATGAAGCACTCCACCCTGGACTACCTGAATCTTCATCTCTTGCCATCGTCAGAATTTCTCCTAAGAGAACATTCAATATTAACAAATAGAGACATCAAAATGAATAAGCACTACAGGCTCCAACTATCTGAATCTACCAAGAGGAAATAATTCTCAAAAGGTAACCAGTGTATATACGTAATTGAATGATTACTGGGCAGATCAACAGGTTATGGTTGTTGAGATGCTGCCAAAGAATGGTGGAATTAAGGGCAAGTATGACGTACAAAAGGTCTCTATCATATATAGAAAGTAACACCAAAACTTCTTGAAATCCTTTTACTACCAACTGATTTTCAATGTGCATCAAATTTGAAAAGCACGTCTATAGACAAGTTTACTCCTTAAAAAAGTAAAGGAAAGTGAAATCTAATCAAAAAAGAAAAAGAGAACAAACAATTTTCAACACCCAGATCAGTACACTGAGAAGACCCACTGAGAAAGAAGTTGCCTCTCCTCTCCAAAATTTTCTAGATATTGCATTCATTTCATGAAAAGTCGTCACTCTATAGTAAACAAACATCAAGGAATAACAGGACCAGAACACTTAATTGTTGCACCATCGTTCAGCTTGCAATCTTGTTCAAGCTTCAGGACCCATCATATTTTTCTGTTCACAGCCCACCAATTACATGCCGTATTCTATTCACAAGATTGAATAACGTCCGACGGATAGCAGAGAAAGCAACAAAAGCACACGACAAATGGGTGTTTCAAAGGATGAGCCACCTTCTAAACAGCACAGTCAAGATTCCAATTCACAGAACGAAAGGATCAATCCGAAGAGAAGCACACACGAGAAAGAAAACCCTCCACGCGATCGACACGAGCTCCCGAAATCAGCTGGCCAAGAAAAGCAATCGAGCTCCGAGAAAAAAAGAAAAAAGAAAAAAACCCAGAAGCTCCATCCCCCTCGCAAGCATCGATCCTCCCCCAGAGCACAGGAATTCACAAACCACGCGCAAGAACGACAATTCAAGCCCGCGATGAGCTAAACCCAGAAAGAGAAACACCCGAAAAAAAGCAGAAAAACGGGTTGGACACGAATTCCATTGATCTTCTCCGGAAGCTGAAACCGAAACCGAAACCAATCGCGGGCACAGGGGAAATTACCTTCGGAAAAAGCGGCGGCGATCGAGAGACCCAAACGGGTAGTCAGAGAAAGAGGGAGAGAGCGCTTAGGCGGCCATAACGAAGAAGAACAAGAAGAGGGCACTGCAGCTTCGGCGGAGAGAGAGAGAGAGAGAGGACGGCGAGAGGAGAGAGAAATTTTACTAAACGGCAATAAAAATGCGACCTTTTTCGATGGAAATGGCAATGTGGGAGTACTTTAATGGAGGTCTTTCAGCATCGGAGACGACCGAGGAGAGAGAAAGAGGGATAGGAAGAGGAGACTTCGTGTGTGTCGAATGATGTGAACACCTGCGGGTCAAAGGTGGGGAGCTTGGGAGAGTCCGGTCTGATTCGTCTGCTCCCGAGCCAAATCCAGGCAAAAGGAGGAGATTGGATTGTCTTTTGATCTTCATCTTGTCTATTAGCAGCAGGATTTAGTGCTTTAATTAACTAAATTAGTTAATTCATTAATTAATGCATGAGGTTCTTGATTGATACAAGGCTTTGCGTTTGGTGAGAGAGACAAGAACCCATGCTGATTTTTCTTTCCTTTTCCTTTTTTTCCTTAGCACTGCTTTTGGTTTGTTAGGAAAGAATTGTAATTATTTTCCAGCTGAATGCTGATTCTTTGGTTCTCATGCAGTGTCATTTGGATGAAAATTCAAAGTTGAAAAGGGTTGAATTTTGGAGGGTTGAAGCTCCTTTTTCATGTCGTAATTTTGTAATTTCGTTTCGCGTTGGATCCTCAATTTCGCTTTGCTAATGAAGTTCTTAACTTGCTTGAGTGTTTATGTTCACTTGTACCGAGTGATGCCGTTAAGATCCTACCAATTTCTGATATGATTACCTATAATTTAATATTGATACGACAAACCAAATTAAAAAAATAGAGACCTTTAAAAGATGAATTAAAATATGGAACAAATGAAGATGCCCCTCCACCATTGGGAATCACTAGGAACCCTTATCGGATGGGGCATACCAACCCCTCGTCGATCATTGACGAGAGTCCTTGTCTAGCCAAGGCGAGGAGCTTGAAAAGGAGGTGAGGGTCCATTGACTGACCAACTAGCCCTTGCTAATGACGAAGAGGTGGTACCCACTCCTCCCTCTTTTATTTTTTTCGTTCAAAGTAACATTTCATTCATTTTCACGTAAATATAAAAGAAAAACAACACATCTTGATTGTAATCAAGATAAATCCTATACAACTTAGGGCAGGCTTAGATAACAAGATAAATCATCATAATAAGATTAGAGGTTACATGCTCAATGGCAGATTTTTTCTTAAAATCAAAATCAACAATTGACAATGAGCACATATCGAGATCTCTAACTATTATTATAGTTTTGCCTTTCGGCGGTACATGCCTAGATTTGGCATCCTCAACATTGTCATCATTCAAAAATAAGACTGAACGAGTAGAGATCTGACACTTGTAAGAGCGAAACCTTCACAAAACTCTTTCAATCTCCTTCGAAACTAGACTTGTATACCAACAAAACTAAAGAGAAACGGAACCCCAAAATCATGCATGCAAACCCCCCAACCACCTCCTCTCTCTATAAAATTTCATGAATACTACTATTGTCGCGTACACCTACTTGATCACGTGACGCACATCAACAATTTCGTGTAGCAAAACTAATGAAGTTGCTAATAGCATGCGACGGAAGGATTTAATGACAAGAGTCAAATAAATATTAGGGCTTGACTACGTAGATAAGATAAAGTAAGGGATTTGCTTATGAAAAAGGGAGAAGAATAGGACTCAATTGCATAAAGCTCAAAATATGCAGTACAGGGGAAGAAAACTCAAGGTTTAAACGGACGCTCAGTGCAAAAAACGCGTTTTCACCTTTATCACTCTCTTTAAGAATAATAATCACTTATCAAGTAATGAAAACTCGTCTTTTTTATTTTCTTCTCATGTTTGATTGTGTTAAATGAAATAGAATTTTCTTTTGACCAAAAAAAGAACTCATCTTTCAAAGAAAACTAAACGTATCATGATTTCCAACAAATTTGTCGACAATTGAGGAAGAGAAAACAGATAATAATATCAATTTCGTATTGTTAGAACAAGCATTATACTTCAATAAATTAAATTTAGAGCAATGAGTCATCAAGCTAATCTCTTAACTCAACTCATAGGAATTGGCCCACGCTAAACTTTCTTTCTTGTCCCTTTCGTCATAACCAACTTAGTCTCCGGAATTCTAATTTATGGAAGATTTATTTATTCCTTAAAATAGAAGAGATACCAAAAAAATACTAAATGATCTTTTCTTTTTTAATCCTTTTACGCGTTTTCAATATATACTCTAAACTTCATTCTAATCTTAGCCCCTGGACTTGTCTTGAATGATGTCCTTTTCCTTTATTTTTTATCTGCAAGAAAAATAAAAAAGAAAGGCCTTTTTCTTTTTTTATTGAGTGTAAAGGAGAAAGAAAGGCCTCCTTTTTAACTGGCAAAGAACAGACAACAGCCGAAGATTAAGGACAAAAACAAGAGTTGAGGTTAAAAAAAAGGAAAAAAATGGGAAACGAAAAATTCATGATTAAGCTAACATGGCACAGCATGGTTGCTACTCGATGGCCAGGGCGACACGTGTTCGACCAAGATTCGAAGGACAACAAAAACCGATCTTACCTTTTGTAATAATTTAACTTAATTCCGATAAATTAAATCGACCCCATTTAAGAAATTATTGATCAAGCCACCCCTACCTTGCTCGAGAAGCGACTTACTCGTATATTTTATTCGCAAAAGTCCATTTTGTTCATCACGTGCACAACAACCACAATATATTTTGGGTAATTTGTGATTGATAAAGTCTATCCAAACTTAGAATTGAAACATTGCACTTTCATCTAAATCACCAATGAATTAATTTTTTTTTTCTTTTTGTAATTGACGTACTTCATTGAAATTCGACCATACTAATGTGGTGGACACATAGCGTTAACGAGATATCATAGCGCCACATTAGCACTTTGCTAGAAAAAGATAGAATTTTGGTCAATCGATTGCAAAGGACACCGAAAGTTCAATATTCGGGATAATAAAAGTCAAAATTCAGTGATCTGGTTATGAATTTCGTTCCATAGGGGCTGACCCTCCATGATATTTTATCATACACATTTCTCTCCTAGAGAAAAGAGAAAGGTGACGTTTATTTTTGGGCACGCTTCTTTAGCCTTTTTCTATTGACTGGCATCGTGGTCTCTTGGTGTCAATGAACTATGATGATGAGACATATGCATGTTCACTTTCTACTCATGGACTGGATAGGGAGCATTCATCATTAGGATAAGCCGAAAATGAGAATGAAAAAAAGAAAAGAAAAAGGGTAGGGACCATTTTTAGATGGGGCCTCTCTAAAGGTAGGGCATCATCATAATTGAAGGTTTAAAAAAGTGATTGAGATTCCTTGAGCTATGGGACAAAAAATGTAAAAAGCCATGGCCCATATTGTTGCGTGTGTTTTGCACTTGAATCTTGCCTGTCATCTTCATTGAAAAATTGTAACCACCGCCGCCCGTCATTGCCATCAATCGCCGCCGCTCGTCACCGCCGCAGCCAGCCACCAACCACTGCTATTTTTTCTCTCAGTCGACATCCAGTTAAGGTCGCGGTCACGAGCCTAAGGTCGCGTGGTCTGTGCATGACTCCAACCTCGGATATGGAGGTCTCGACTTCCCGATCTAAAGTTGTGGGAGAGAAAATACGATGAAAGTCATGTCAGTATTATTATTATTGAGTAAACAAGTCGAAAGTTAAAGACACAATGTTGCACCTTTTTAAACCTACATTAAGTCGCATTTTGAAAGTTGAGGTATTCAATTGAGCAAAAAAATGTTAGTTATTTGATTACAAAACAGATAAGTATATGTACTTACGGTGTTGTTATCCTTATAAAAAAAGCGAACTATCCCCTCATCTTCCCAACTATTCTCTTCCATCACTTCCTTCTTGATGCTCCTACCGTGTGCATAGATTTTAGGTGCTAAAAAACATGCCTAACACTCTCCTCCGTCACTTCTTTATTGATTTCAGGTGCCGACAAACATGCCTATGTTGAGTTAGGGTTTGTGGGTTGGTACGTATATGCAAGTCACATTCATTTTTCATGTGAAATACACGTTTTGAATTTCTTCTATTCGAGTATGATTTCGTGTTATAAGGATTTATCCCGAAGTCACATAATTTTCGAAGAAGGGCTACCTAAACTTACGGATCAAATTCTTGGAATGCTTCTCTTTCAACTTGACTCTGAAACTTGGCATGTATGAGAGGGCATTGAATATATGTTTTCCACGAGTAAGTTACAAAAATTTTGACTACTTTGGAGGAAAATTGCCTAGAAAGTCTTACACCTATTATATTGCGTTTAATTTAGATCTAAACTTTTCGATTTTGTCAATTTAATTATAAGTTTTTGGATGATTTGTCAATATAGTTCTTTCGGTCAATTTTAATTGGGAAATGCTTATATGGATATCTCTTCAATTAATGCCGACCATTCAAAGTCGACCTAGGTAACATTTACAATTTTTAAAAATTTCGAAAATGTTTTTCCTCCTTTTTTTTCCTTTTCTATTCTTTTCTTTTTTTCTTTTTTTTTCGTTCTCCTTTATTATATTTCTGTCAATAGGGTCGCCAGGGCTTAGTGAGCGCCAACTAAGTATCCACATAAGCATTTACCGGTCAAAAGTGGTTGTGAGGACTATATTAATAAATCATTTAAAGGTTGAGGGTAAAATTGACAAAAATATAAAGTTTGAAATAAAATTGACCAATGTATAATAGGTTTATGATTTTTGAAAGAATTATCTCCCGACTTTGGGATTATTTAAGAGTTGGCGTCCTTCCACTTGTCAAGTCAACATCCTAATAGGAAGTGCTAGTGAAAGCTCAAGCCACTGCAATAGTGGTTTTAACTAACTGATTGGTTGATGGCCGGAAAAAGTGAATGATGTGTTCATTATACACCCCGTCGCAATCACTCAAAGCATTACCTTTTGACTTTTACCAATTCTACTTGAATCCCCATGTCGACATCCCTTAGACACGATCACTCAACAGGCAAGGGTAAAATCAAGTGGGTCTAGGTAAGCCATTCCTTCTTAGGCTTGACCCGCCCGAACCGATTTCTAATCGTGGGGGATGGCGCATCGTGGAGAAAGCATCTCTAAGTCCGAGACCCGGACCTACTCATCTATAGGCCTCGTGTCTAATCACAATATATATGCCTAGAAAAGTCTTCAGCGTTTGGAAAATGTGTAGTTGCAAAAGATTAGTGGGAGAAGTGACATTTGAAAGTATGGCTTGACTCGCTATAGAGTCTAGGCCACGTTTGTGGTGGGAAGAGAGCCGAAAAAGATTATGGGGTTGTGAAAAGCTTTGATATTGGTGGATTTCGACCTAATCCGATGCAGTTCACTATAGTGGAAGGGGGGATGAAAGAAAGGAGTTGGTCCAAAGTTGACCATGGTGTCGACCAGCAAAGTAGTTAACACCAAGAATTTCTTCGCACGTGCTCTCGCTCAGCTCATTTTTCGTCATTACGACTTTCTTTTCGTCTGAACGTTCTCGTCATGAGAAAAATGTCGATGGGGTTTTAGAATTTGAAGGGCCACTAGGTCCGTCGAAGTCTTATTAAAAAAGAGGGAAAAGAAATTGCACTATGCACAAGAAAAAATCATCATCTTCGTGGCCTACAATTAGGATTGACAATTCATATCTTGACATTATAACTTTGTCGCGTCAGATTTGAGTTTAATGCGAACACACGCATCGATTAATTGCACTATTATTTTGAAGTCCACACATGACGCGACACGCTTAGCATGTTTACGACGTGAACTTCCTTTTGTAATTGTTATGCGTGGATCTAGACCATGCAATCAATCCAGAGAATGAGACTTGAGATGTACTGGAGAAGAGAGAGGGGTAATGGATAAGAACGAGCCAAGATATCATGTGGTTTGATGTTGATTTGTACCTACATTTGTAAGGAGAGCAATTGCAAGAGTTGAATTAGAGTACCGTAGAATCAATCTACACTCAATCATGCTCAATAATTCAAGTGTTTCCTTTTCATATATACCAACTATAGAGCTTTCAACGGAGGGTTTATGTTTTCTCTGGCATTAAGCTTTTGTTGGGTGTGCCAATAGCAAATGTGTCTCGTCGATGGTGACATCAAAGACATGTTAACTAAGATAATAAACATACCTAAGCATGCCACAAACGGGTTAAAAAGGTCAACCTATACGAGTATGTTTGTCAGTCGTGTAATGGATTGACTTGCTTAGGATATAAATGCATTTAAGCTTGACAAGAACATGCTTAATGTATATGTTGTTTATACAAGTCGTGTTGAAAATTGCCAATCTTATCCACAATTAACTCCATCACGTACACTTATTTGGTGTATCTAGCAATTATTGATGAAAATTACATTGTAATTCTTCACATCTACCGACAAAATCGGAGGACTCAATGACTTGTGCTGATGGCCAAGTTAGGTTGAGTGGACAAATTAGAGTTGAGTATAGTTGGATATGGGCCCTTCTATGTATTCTGGGAATCCGACGAGGTCATCATTGAATTATAAAACAACGAGTCTCGATCGTTCATTCAAATCCTTTGAAGTGCTTATGAAGTATGGCATTTTGTATAAAAAGTACGATAAAATGCACTTCAGTACGATAGAATTACAACCATAGCTTGATCTCTCGAGGTACCGTGGAGTCTATCAAGTATATGACTTTATTATTCAATAACGAATAGATCACATCAAGTCAGCAGCAAGAAGCACCATCAACATAAATATATATAAATTTTCAATTAAATCAGTTTCTAGACCCTTGACATTTTGCATCTCTAGCGACTTT
Source organism: Eucalyptus guilfoylei (assembly GCA_016097605.1). Lineage (NCBI taxonomy): Eukaryota > Viridiplantae > Streptophyta > Magnoliopsida > Myrtales > Myrtaceae > Eucalyptus > Eucalyptus guilfoylei. The sequence continues at coordinate 5,330,857 of CM027862.1, read as the reverse complement.
CTTGCACCAAAAGCCAGATAATTTTAGTAAGACGACTTAAAATTTATACTTCAACAAAAAAAAAAAATTGTGAGAGTTTAGGTTCAATTCTAAACTTTAGTCAACAATATTAGCCACAATCATCGAGTAAAGAGATTGGTCTCATCCACACCTTATCGATTCTAACATTATGTTTGCCTAACTCTGGTAGCACCAACAAGAGAAGATACTAAATGAAATAGGGTCCAATGTTCAACTTCGAATGCCGTCCAAGCTTGAGTTTTCGAAACGAAGGCGGCCATCATACTTGAATGGGTCGGTCACGTGATTTCTTCTATCCATAGTACAAAAAAGACGTTGGATCAACTGAAATTAAAGCATGATAACTACGTACTGAGCAAGAAAAAAGGTAATTGAACAAATGTAACCGAGCTAAACCAATAACTTTTCCGCCAATTCGACCTAACAGCTGGTCAATCCGGGTCGGTCTGATCAGCGGGATTTCGAATCGAGCAATTTCATTTGATGCTTCCACACGGGTCGGACCCGACCCGACCCGAGCATGGGCCACGAGGCTCTTTTTGGCTGCGAAGAACGAAGAACGGAGCACGAGAAAAACAACACGCCCATCAATGGCCAGCACATCATTACATACAACGATAAAGCGTAACTTACATTTGACCCATGCAATGCACGTGCGAAAACCCCAATGAACAAAACCGAGAAAAGGCTGCCCACGTTGCGTGGGGCCCAACACGTCTTGGATTCGAACCGATCTATCGAGACGAGCCAACCCCACTCGATCTCGTGCAGCGCACCTTACGTTTCACGTGCTCCAATCTTTTAAAATTCGCGACCCTTTTTTTTTTTAATAAACTTAGTTCCCATTTCATTTTGATACTCCTGAAGAAAAAATAAATATAACTTACTTCATATTGCATATAGTCTAAACCAAGACATATAAACCGAAAGGATCGAGAGCAGTGGTTATAAAAAATTTAGCAAAGAAAGAACTATCATAACAAAGATTCAAGCTGAATTTCTGCTATAAATGCAATGGCCGGAGGGCCATGGTGACCACCGCTCAACCCTTCAGCTCAACATTTCGATAATATCTATAGATCGTACTTAACAATGCAAGAATTCGTCTCTTGAAATGTGAAAATCAAATAGGTATGCAAAAGAATTGATCATCTTTATCGATTCGATTTTAATTAAACGTAATGATGTAACTTCGAAGCGTCGGTTCATCCGTTCGCGTCGAATCAGCACATGTCAACCCAATGACCTTCTTTCAACCCGGTCCACTTTTTTTAATGCCTCGGATCAGATCTCGACCGTCCAAATGCATCTCAATAATTGAAGTCCCAGTAGAAAAACGAAAGAAAAAGAATATCCATCGTCTCTCTCTCTCTCTTTTCTCTTTAGCTCCGATTCATCTATAAAACCCCGCCCCCTTCGGATCCGCACTAGCATCGCCGATCAACGCCGACCACCGCCGCCGCCACCGTCGCAACCGCCGCCGCCGCCTCCCCAGCGAGCAGAGACATGGCGGACTCCGACCTCTTCACGCCGTACAAGATGAGCAAGTTCGACCTCTCTCACCGGTCAGTCAGTCGTCTCTCCGATCTGCCCTCGCTTTTTTCCTCCCCTCGGGGCTGTGCTCTCTCGTTCGCCGGAGAGAATCCCGAGTTCGGAAGAGTTGATGTTTCGCCTTTGTTTTCTGGGGGGTGATTCGCAGGGTCGTGCTGGCGCCGATGACGAGGTGCAGGGCTCTGGGCGGGATCCCGCGGCCGGCGATGGCGGAGTACTACGCGCAGAGGTCGACGCCCGGCGGGTTCCTCATCTCCGAGGGGACCATGATCTCCGACACGGCGGCTGGGTCAGTTCCGTACTTTCGGCTCGTTATGGTCCTCGCGCTTTCGCTTTTTTTTTTTTTTTTAAAAGCAGAAAAGAAAACGAGGTTTTGCTGGAATTGCATGGGTGGGAGGAGAAAATATTGGGTGGGTTTTACCCTCCACGTAGGCCAAATGTATCACCATACAAAAGTTGACACGTGGCAAATTTTGGGCCCACCTGTCAGCGCTCACTCTCTCCATTAACTCCGTCTCTCTCCCATTTACTCTCTCTCCTCCCCTCCGTTTCTCCCCCTCTTCTCTCTCCACTTCTCTTTTCTTTTTTCTTGCGTTTGCCATGGCTCGAGCTCGAGTCGGCTCATGGCCGCTTTAGAACCGATTCCGAATCAACGCAGTCTCCAAATTGGAACCACCAGAAGATCCACCGCGAACGCTCCTCCTACCACTCCTCTTCTCATCCTTCTTCGACCTCCTCCGCTCCTTCTCTCTATCCACACGTCTCCTTCTTCCTACCGCTACTGCTGCTACTGCCGCCGCTCCTCTCTCTCCTCCTATGCTTCTCCCTCCTAGAATCGCTCCACTCCTTCCATCACCGATGCCGCCATCGCCAGGAGGATTCCTCCGAGGCATCGGAGTTCGATGGGGACGGCGACGGCGATTCCAACTCCGTGTTCGTCTACGAGTCCGATTGCCACGACGACCAGCGAGCTGGCCACAGTGGCCGCCACTACCTTGACGATCGTCTTGCTTGAGGAAGATGACGAGTCTGGCGGCGGCGATTGGAGCGAGTCTATTACGGAAGGAGGAGAGTCGGTGACGGTGGTGGCGGTTGGAGAAAAGAGAAGTAGAAAGAGAAGAGGGAGAGAGAGGGTCGCGGACAGGGGCAGAAGACGTCGTGGGCAGCTGCTCGGACAAACGAGACAGCGACCTAGTCGTCGTTGGCATCGTCAGTGGCGGAACAACAGCAGCGTCATCGATGGTGGAATAGAATCAGCGACGCTGGTGACGGAACGGCAAGAACGTCGAGGGAGGCGGATCTGACTGCAAGAGGGAAGGCAATGACAAGTTGCAAACATCGGGTCACGTCCGTAGTGGCGAGCAAGGGTGCCGCGGCGCTCGGGGCAGCGGCGGCGGCGGCGTGCCGGGAAAAACAATGGCGTCAAGAGCGGCTTATCGAGGCGGTGGGAAGCAGCGGCGTCGGGAGCAGGGGATACTCAGTCGAAGATGACCGAAGAAGAAGACTTCCTCCCTCGCTTCTTTCCCAGCCCCCCTCTCTCTCTCTGCTTTTCTTGTCTTTTCCTTGCGTGTGTCAGACTAACAAGGGAAATTTTCTCGAAAAAAGGGAAGTAAGAGAGAAGAGGGAAATAGAGGTGTGGGCGGAAACGGAGGGGAGGAGACGGAGAGTTAACGAAGAAGTGGGCGCTGACAGGTGGGCCCAAATTTGCCACATGTTGATTTTTGTATGGTGATACATTTGGCCTACGTGGAGGGTTAAACCCACCCAATATTTTCTCGGGGTGGGAGGGTCGCCGGTCGGTGATTGGTCGGAGGCCCCACTCCCCCCACATTTACTTTTAACTCCCTTATCAATGCCACCGCCCAAAAAGAAAAAGAAAAAGAAAACATAAATTTCCGACCCGGACCTGGACCCGACCGCCCCGACCCGTACCCGAAATAATCGTGTCCGCTGATCACGCGGAACAGACGTTGGTACTCACATGATCAGTGCATTTGATGAGAAACAAGCTGCGTCCGTATGGATCCAAATCCCGGCAAGAATATCGCGTCGGTCGTTCACATCCCAGGGTGGATAAGTGATGCGAGAGGGCTCGTTACAGTACATTTTTGATGTGCTTAGTGGCTTTCACTATCGTGTCAATAGCTTTTTGGAGTATAATCTATTCATGCAGTCAAGACGTGATCATTCTCGATTTGGGGAATTGTTAAGGCCACTAGGGTCATGTGGCAAATTACAAATAGATATATCTACCAGCATGTTTGGATTGATTTTTACAATTTTCTTTCTCAAAATCTTGCGACGTGCTTACTTTGATTTTGTCTAACTTGAGACACTTGAAAATTTCAAGGAATATAAATGTTGACACACAGGTTTGCATACGACTTTTTCATATTTTTGGGGAATTTGCATTATATTTTACACAATGGGCAAGCAAAAGGTGCTTTTCACTTTTTTTAGAGTACAAGGAACAACTAAGAATATGGAAAAAGTATTCTGTTGCTTAAAATATTATTCATGTTTCAGAAAACTATGGAATAATTAAGTGAGAATTTATATCTCATCATTTCTATACGGTGAAAGTTTCAAAAGTTTTGAATTTCAAAAATAAAAAGTCTAAATGCTCGAGTTGCAACATTTAGATTAATGATTCGTTATTTAAAGAAAACTTAAAAGGTTGGAAAACTAATTGATGGACAGAAAACCTTTTTCATAAATCGAAAATAATAAGCTTAAATTGGAGGAAATGATTTTCCTTTCCGATAAGAAAGAAATCACAGGAAAATGATAAGCTGACGGCACTGTTACTGTTCCAAAAGTAAGCGCTGTCTCCATCACTCGTTTACATTAGGAAACGTGATGAGAAATTAAAAATCTCACTCGATGAGATTTGCTGCAAATCATACCAAGTGGGAATCCACGGTTCTTATATATCTTTTCCAGTACGTAATTGTCCTGTACTAAACAATAAGTAAGAAATAATGTGTTGCTTTTATATATATATATATATATATATTATTTTTGGTCGGCTGAAACATTTGTTGTCTTTGCTAGGTCTAAATTCTATTTAGTTGATTTAAAATTTAGCTGCATTGAAAGGTATGCCTAGTGCATTGGAAAAAAACACAAATATGCTTAGCATTTACAAATTCATTTCACTGTTTGTAATATTGATATTTAAAAAATTATAATCTGATGCAGTCATTTTTGTTGCTTATAAACAAAACCAGAAAGAAATAAATTCAAACTACATCTTATAATATAATTTACAAGTGAAAAGTACACTTGACGAATGTTGTTTATCAGAGATTATCTTAGATAACTATTTTTCCTTTGGTGTAACAAACAATATTTTTTATGAAAAAAATGCTTAAGTAGGTTAAAACAAATCAATTCGTTTTTATTTTTTTGTATTTAGGATTAAATAAAGAATGAAAATCCCAAGGACACCCTACTTACAAAACGACCGGCCACAAAAAAATAAAATAAAAAGTGCACACATATAGCCAGTTAATTAGTAAACTTTTCTACGGTAGAATTAAACGATCAAGAGGGTATTTTCATTTTTGTCCAAACACAATTTGGAATCATTCGATAAATTAATGAAGAATATCTTCTTCAAGTCCTGGATTTCTCGCAGAATATAAAAGCGAAATATAATATACTCCGATTGCCCATTCTGCGCAAAATAGGATATGTAATTTTGCTAGCACCGTTACACTATTAACGGCGCTGTTAGGCTAGCTGAATCCTTACCTAAATCACCAAACACACTTTCCTTTCCAAGGGCTAAGTAAAAGGTAAACGTCAGTGTACGCAGGCCCAAACACACCTTAAATAAGTGTGATCTATGTACCATAAGCCGCAATCTATGGTGTTCTTAACGATTTTGCCGCATTATCGGGTTTGTTATATGAGTGTGTTGCGCTAAATGAAATTGTAATTATTGATCTTAAAAAGTATTTTATGTGCGATTATACCACGTCGCAATGGTGACATGTTGTGATGGACCGACCACAATTGTCGGCGTGCTGTCAATCTCATCTTTCTTGGTGTCGTGTGTGAAAACATCTCACCTGCATGAAAAATGATAATTGGTCAGTGACACCATATCAACATACGAGTAGCGTATCCCATAAACAAAATACCTCAAGCCATCATTTACTCTCTCTCTCTCTCTCGTCTATGCGTGTCTAATGGAAATGACAATGGTATGACGGCAGGGACCATGGCAACCCTGCAGCTTTTGATGTTTCAATGCCGAAAACGATGTAACTTGATCGAGCGTGCAATACCTATAAGCACTACGAATCATGTTATCCGCTATATAGCAGTACTCAGCAGTCCAGATCGCTCATCAAGTTACTCTTTATAATGTTGTTGAGAATTTACAAACTGTTTCCTACTAATCACTTGGGGGAGAGTAGCATGAATGGTTTGATTTGTTCGGTTTCTTTCAACGTTGAAATGGTTCTTTGGAGAGAGGAGTGTTTAGTAGTAGATATTAGCATGAAAAAGTGGGGAAATTTGTCCGTGCCGACTGAATGAGTATATGTTTTAGCACAAATTAAGATTTGAAAGGGGATTTTGAACGCTCTTTCGAATGGTTGATCTTGAGATTTTGTTGCGTTGCATTTAGATCTGAGTAATGAAAGATGTAGAGGTCGACTTTGAGTGCAGGTTCCCGCACGTCCCTGGGATCTACAATGAAGAGCAAGTAAGAGCATGGAAGAAGGTTGTGGACTCTGTTCATGCCAAAGGCAGCGTTATCTTCTGTCAACTTTGGCACGTTGGCCGCGCCTCCCATCAAGGTACACGTTCTCTACAGCATTCACCACCGAGGCGCCAAGCCGTCGGCCACGAGATCGTCGGTGATGGTGGATTCTCTGCGTCGATCTTTTGCTTTGTGCGTTTGTAGCCTGTTCTTTTCTGGCTTTTTTGCATCTGAACCAACTGTACTAAACTAATCGCATATCTGGAAGCTGCGGAGTCCATGCTGGGTCTCATAGATAACACAAATTTCGATATGATCATTGCGCTGCAATTTATGACCACTTCCTCTAATTTTTTGGTCACGAAAGTCTGCATAACATTTCCTTTCCCAAAATGTATGTTGTTTTTTGTGATGTGCTTACCAGTTCCCGTTTTGAACACATTGAATTGATCAGTCTATCAGCCCGGGGGAGCTGCACCGTTGTCGTCGACGGACAAGCCAATAAGTCAGAGGTGGAGGATCCTGATGCCGGATGGGTCTCATGCCATTTATCCCAAACCCAGAGCTTTGAACCACTCTGATGTACAGGATATGGTCGAGCATTATCGCCAGGCTGCCATAAATGCCATTCGAGCCGGTTAGTGTATGGATCGCCTTATCTTCATTAGTTCCGGCAGAAGAGTTTCCCTTAATGAGTTTTCTGCCTTCGAAAGTTTAGTACTCGCATTGCTTTTCGATAAAGAAATTGCAGCTCAAATCAAACTTAGTTTATACTTCTGGAACCCCATGTTTGGGTAAACTTAAAGTAGCATAATTGGGAAAGAAAATGTTCAATCTACTGGCAGGGTGGGACCTCATAGAGAAAGCTTTGAAGAGACATGATGGATATTTTGCAATTGCTTCGTTGTCAATTGCTTTTGCTTTTCTGTCCTGTTTACTTGTGGAAAAGCATCATCCAAAGGGGGACATATTGAGTGACAAGGAGTGTGTCCTCCCATCAGTAGGCATGACATTATCTTTCAGTTGAAAAGCAGTGCCATGACTGAAACTCACTTTTGCCACAGTGCATGCTTTATCCTTTCTGCCATTACTCCGCGAAGGTTTCTCAATGTTAAAAGTGTCCACAATAGTTTACTTTTTTGCTGAGAATCTAAAGCACGACGAATATTTAAAGTTTCATTAAACAAAAAACTCAGTCCTCGTGAGGTCTGAAAGTAGATATTCTTGACATGAATCAGGATTCGATGGAATTGAGATACATGGAGCGCATGGCTACCTCATCGATCAATTCTTGAAGGATGGGATAAATGACCGGACGGATGAATATGGTGGATCGATTGAAAACAGGTGCAGATTCATAATGCAGGTTGTCAAAGCTGTGGCGATGGCCATTGGGCCAGATCGAGTCGGAGTCAGAATGTCACCGGCGATCGATCACCTCGATGCCATGGACTCTGATCCCCTAAGCTGGGCCTAGCTGTCATCGAGAGGCTCAACAAGCTTCAGCTAGAACTTGGCTCGAGGCTGGCTTATCTCCATGTGACTCAGCCGCGGTACGTGGCTTATGGCCAAACGGAGTCTGGCCGACTTGGAAGCGAGGAAGAGGAGGCCCAGTTGATGAGGACTTGGAGAAGGGCTTATCAGGGCACTTTTATTTGCAGTGGAGGGTTCACAAGAGAGCTCGGTATGAAAGCCATAGCTGATGGCGATGCGGACCTGGTATCGTACGGTCGTCTTTTCATCGCCAACCCAGATTTGGTCCTGAGATTCAAGATTAATGCACCTCTGAACAAGTATGTTAGGAAGACTTTCTATACCCAAGATCCTGTTGTTGGGTACACGGACTACCCTTTCCTCAATAGTGGGAAGCAGAAATTATCGTCACGCCTATGAGTCCATGACTAGGTTTTTGTTCAGATTATTATTATTGTATAAGAAGATGCTGTGTTTTGCTTTTAGTTGGTGGGATTGAATTTGCTAACCGGAAGATTAAGCCAAGCGGTTCTTTCGCAAGAGCTTTACCTAGTGCTTTGGCCTAACAAATATAACACGAATAAGGGAGATGTACAAGGGAAGGAAATGGATTTTTCGCTGTGTTGATGAATTGACCTTGATTATCCAGAATCAAAATTCCCATATTCATTGCATCACCGCTGCAAACATGAGATTCTAGAACTGCAGATGTAGATAACAGGTGATCCAGTTTACCGGTTATTGCATCGTTTATTGATATTCACTGTAGCTTCCAAGTTACACGTGATAAGATCTTATCTCTGAAAGTCTGCAACATATGGCAAAAGAAAGTGCCGGAGCTGAGTTCTGTCAATTGGAGCTACAGAAAAATGGGGTAAACTGGAGTTCCATCTGGATAGAAGAGACCGAAATTTTGTTCCACGCCGGTGGATTTCAGATCCCTGTTGAACATCACGAATAGGTTACCAAGTGGCGATCTGGTCTCTTTGGCGTCCCTGTCCCTGCTTTGATTTTCTTCATGAAATTTTGGTTGTAAGTCAGTGCGAGCTGTGGAGTTGTGAAATTCCGATTTCCAGCAGAAGGTCACCCGGACTCGGAGATCTCCATGCCCACAGTAGGGAAATCCTCTCTCTCCATTGCCGTGTAATAAGCATCCACCATCGCATCGAGCACGTTCCAATAGCTTAGGTCCCCATCGTGGACCACTGGCCCCAGCGCAGTGAATTGCACATAGTCCAATCTTATGTTGGTGGGGTCTGCAGCATAGGCAAAGAAGGGTACACATTGATCAACAAAGGGGCATGGTTGTCAGACAGAAACTGCAGGATGCCGGACAAAGCGCCCTTCGCATTGTCGGTGAATGTGCCACTTGAGGGTGGGTAAGAAGCTCCAAGGACAGTCCCCGAGACCACCGTGGTCATCACCACAGATGAGAAATTGGAGCCACTGAGGGCGCTTTGTAGATTCTGCATTGCAAGCAACACGTGCTAAGCCAATTCTCCAGGGATGACCTCGTTGCCTACGACTATGTACTTGATGTTTAAACCTTGGTAGCGCTCAACATGAGCATCGATCCATGACTTGGCAGCTTCCACACTTGATGCCAAGTTGTGTAGGTCTTCATTTTTGGTGCCTAGGATCACGCTGATGCTGGAGTTCACTAGAGCTCGGAGCGCTTCAGGGTTGGGATCATAGAGCCACATTATCCCAATATTATGATTCTTGTAGAGCTGTATCACCTCAGCCAGACTAGGCAGGTTGTCTCCTTGCATTCCATAGCAAACACCAAAGGCGGGCTGTTGCAGTGAGAATTTGGCTGAGGACAGATGCCAAAATCAACATCGGGGAAGACTCTGTGAAGTGATGCCATTTCCTGGACTCCCTATCCTGTTTCGACATTCATGTAGAGTGAAACATCAGGAAGACATTTAAATTTTAACAGATTGCAGCAGGAGAAGGTTCAATGAAAATGAGACCCATGGTCTGGAAAAAGTCAGTACTGAAGCTACTTATCAGTACATGTCTCAACATTTCATCCCCTTAGAGATGCGAAATTATGCATATATGCACCAGAAAGACTAATCCATGTGAGGATAGAACTATGATCAATGTGTAGCTAGTTATCTAATTTATGCATAAGCTAACAGGATCAATCTACGATCATCTCTCTCTATATTAATGACTTGATCTCACAAAATAAGGAGAAAATGTCAGGATTTGTAAGCAAAATATTTCATTGCAATGACTCGCTGATACACGCTACTAATAGAAAGGATATGCTGAAAAGAAGTTTGTCTCTCGGTGGGAGAGAGAGAGAGAGATATTCCCAAGATTTAAAACTTTTCAAGCCTCTACCGTGAAAAATCATGCGTAATGCGACCACTTAAAGCACAAGTAAAGCATTCAAATGACTCATAAGACGTGCTATTCCATCTCTCTTTTCGACTGATAAATTGCGAGACAAAAGTGCAGAAAGTTACTAGGCAGCCTCCTGCAGTGACCAAACAAACTTCTGTGAAGAAAAATGAAGCGAGACTTCATCATTTAAATGGGCAAATCATTAAGCACAAGCTTATTTTTCACAGGGAATACTCATGATTCAAGAGTTGGTAATGTAACCGTCTCCTTCAGTCCTTTCTCACTTTTTCACTGTTCAGCATATGGAAACATAAATCTAAGGGCAAATCTCACTCAATGACACCTTTAAAATGGAAAATCCTCGTATCCTATCCACTGGGGAAGGAAAAAGGTTAGGTAAGAAATGAATTCCACTCATCTTTCAACTTGGGAAAATGCCAAAATGGTCAATCTCAAAAGGGCCAACCTCGCTTTCTACAGCCCGCCATGTCCTTTCTGGTGCTGAATTGGTGCTCACTGTCACTGCTCAGCAAATTGCATTCTTTACTAAGCCCATGATCTGTATTACCTCACCAGAACCACAAGACGGAGAACTGTCTCGGTGGGGCCAGGTGAATGGCCAGCTCAGCCTTTATTTGGATCAACATTGGTGAGATTTCTTGTTCCGCAACTTAGTACAACACACACCTTGCTCAGTCCCCACATACACATCATGTTGAATATATGCGTATCCAGCTAGTTGTTTTGATGCATTGCCACGTCCCGGACCCACCCCTAAAATTGACCATTTTCTGTCATACCATTACCAACCATATTTATTACAAAAAGAAATAATTAATGTCAGGAATAAATTCTTTTAAAAAAAAAGTTGTTGATGCATAAGTCAGAATTTGACCAAATTTTTTAAATCACATGTATCTTGAAAGCCACAAAAAAATTGTGCAATATGACAGCTAATTCATAGGGGATAAAATTAAAAACCTTGGGATGTTATATCTCACAGAAAAGGAAAAAAGAAGAAGAAGAAGATAGAGAGAGCAAGCCAAAAAAAAGGAAAAATAGAAAAGCTAGTTGGAAGTAGAGGAATATTGGAAAGATTAGGAAGCAAACATTATCTTAATTCCACTTTCCTAAAACCAAGGTTGAGATGGCTCTTGTCCCAAATCCCCCAATCATTGAAATCATGCCCATCATGATTTTGCTGTGCATTGCACTTTTGCTTCTCCCCAAATTCCCACTCCTTTGCTTTCATCCTAACCATTCATATGCTGCCACTTGTCTTAATCCCTTCTCTCTTGAGGAAATTTCTTATATGGACCGTGGTCCAATGAACCAAGTCGGCTTATTTATTTGTGGGAAAAGAATATTACAAATGTTATAATTTTCGTGCGATGCTCATTTAAGGGTCATATTCTTATATTCGATCACTCCAATGTCATAATTTATATACGGGCCACTCACTTTATAGCACTCAAATGAATATCATACAAAAGATATAAAACTTATAGTGTGAATATTTTCATATGTGCGATCCACATAATAAATAAGTGTAATGGACCGCCTCTATTTTAAAACTCGAGATTCGCACAACAAATTTACCGTATAGAGAACCACGGTGTGCTTGACCAAAGAGAACATTAAAGAATGGAACCGATTAATTGGTTCTCGATGTAGTAGGTTGACCTCGTACAATGCATGATAATTCCATGCTTGAATCCTAATCGAACCAGGAGATTAATGGGATATTATTATAAGGTCCCAGACTTTTCAACTACCCTGATAAGGAGGTTATCCTAAGTGATACCAAAAAAAAAAAAAAGGAAAGAAATGGAAACGGTCCAAAGAATAATTGAAGGGAATGATAAGAAGAAAGGGAGAAATAGATAGAAAATGAAGAAAGAGCCAGAAGAGCAGATTGGAAGACAAAATGGAAAACAGGGGAGACTCTTGCTGGCCAGGAAGACAGGCTCTCTCTCTCTCTCTCTCTCCTCTGTTTCTCTCTCTCTCTCTCTCTCCTCTGTTTCTCTCTCATGACAGCCTGTCATCTCTCTCTTTCCATCTCTCTCCTCCCTACGTATATAAACGACCATGTTCAATTCCAGCTCTCAAGTTTTTTTCTTTCTTTTCCTCTTTTGTTCCGTGTCTGCGTTCACCGTCGCGTCTTTTCTTGGATATCTTTTGGCGCTCTGTTCCTTCGCTTCTTGAGGAGGAGGAGGCAGGAGGAGGAGGAGGAGGAGGAACCGCTTCGTCACCATGAGTCTCTTCGGCCTTGGAAACAGGTTCCCTTTTTTCCACCTCCATCTTTCTCCCTTCGCGAATTCTTGATGATGGGCTTCTCGCCGACGTGAGGCGGCTGCTGTTCTTGGCGTTGCATGTGCTTTTTTTTGAGTTTGCGATCGTGGGTTTTGGATGGCGTGCCTCGGAGAGCCTGAATTGGTGGGCAACGGGATTCGTTGTCGACCTGTCTGCGTGCTTGGATGGTGATGGGATGGAATGATCGCGGAAAGACGTCGGCTTTTTCTTGTTTTTTTGTGACGTTTCGTTTCTAGAGATTCGTCGTGAGGCTGCGGATGATGATGCTGCGTAGTTTGTGTCGGTAATTCGGACTTTCGCGATGGTTTTTAATTCTCCCTTCCGGTTTCGGAACATTCGACGGCAATTAATGCCGGGGCCGGTCCGCTTCAGAAACCGGAAACTCTGCGACCAAACATTGATCTGATCTTGAACCATACAGAGTAGCCAATTAGTTAGGAAATGAACGCGGTTTGGTGATCTTTGAATTGTTTATTGTTTGCCGATATGGTGGATTCTTTTTCCCCGGTTTGCGACTGAACGTTGGTCTGATGTTAATCCATACGACGAGCGCAAGTAGATCAGAAAAATGGACCCATCTTGATGAACTTTGAACTCGCTATTGTTTGCTGTGACGCTCGATTTTTCTCCCTCGTTTTAAGTTCTATAGCCTTAAAGAAGCTGTTACAATGAGCCTGTTTAAGTCGGTTGCATCATCCGGTAGTCACAGAATGTCCTTGCAGATGATGATTTTTGTCATTGAAAGAAGAAGAGAAACAGGACATGGGAACTAATTAAATTTGATTCTCGTTGCTCTTTGAAGTACTCATCTCTGGCATGCCACCCTTTTTCGCTGGTAATAATCACATGTGTCATACGACTCATACCCAATCACAACTTGTGCAGAAATCAGAAGACTTTTCGGCCTAAAAAGAGCGCTCCTTCTGGAAGTAAGGTTGGTATTTCTTGTTAAGACTATTTACTCTTCAGCAATCTACTTTGGATGAACTAAGCAATTTATTTACGCATGTTTTCCTCTTTCCCCGTATTCAAATTTTAGGGTGCTCAACTACAAAGACATATCAATGCTACTCTGGGAAGTGGAAATTTGAGAGAAGCAGTGCGGCTTCCCCCTGGAGAAGACATCAATGAGTGGCTGGCGGTGAACAGTGAGTACTTCTGCATTATTAATTTGCTAATGAGAATATATGAATAGTCGAACAATTAAATTCTTGCACATGAGCTTTCACACATATAGCACAATCAATTTTTTTCCTTTGATTGATTTTCTGTCTGGGTTCTTGGTTTTATACAGCCGTGGACTTTTTCAATCAAGTGAACATTCTATATGGTACACTCACTGAATTCTGCACGCCAGCTAACTGCCCAACAATGTCTGCAGGCCCAAAGTAAGAAGCTGCTCGATAAAATTTCTGTTTACTTAATCCATTTGATGCCTATTTGCAGGTTCATTCATGTGAAAATCCATTCTTGTGTTGCAGTCGTTTAACCTTGAAGTTGCTTATAGATAGTCTGTTTGCACATGGATGCTCAATCCCCAGAATCTTTGTTCCATTTAAATTCACAAAGAAGATGGTTATTGTTGTTTGTTATGTCTTGATCTCTGTAATGAAGCTCTATCCTTCGCAACAGTAGTATCCGTTTTTCTTTCTTTTTTTTCCTTTTTTTCCCATTCCCTTTAGCGTTCAAACAATGATAACAGAAGGCCTGATTGAGACTACATGAACTCTTGCAGATATGAGTACAGGTGGGCCGATGGAGTGACCATTAAGAAACCCATCGAGGTGTCAGCTCCTAAGTACGTTGAGTATTTGATGGACTGGATTGAGGCTCAGCTTGACGATGAATCAGTTTTCCCACAAAAATTGGGTGAGATAAATATCTTGACAAAGCTGGAGATCCATGCTTACTTCATACTCAAAACATAGAGAAATTAAATGAATTTGTTAGTTGCTTTTTACTACATAAGCACTAAGTTATCCCTGCTGACATGTTTACAGGGGCTCCATTTCCAAGCAATTTCAAAGATGTTGTCAAAACCATTTTCAAGCGCTTGTTCCGTGTCTACGCCCATATCTACCATTCACATTTTCAGAAAATCGTGAACTTGAAGGAAGAAGCTCATCTAAATACTTGCTTCAAGCATTTCGTTTTCTTCACATGGGTAAGTAAGCATAGCTGCTAAGCTTTGCAGATATGACCTACCCATATGATTCTATCATACTTTTTAGATTGGCTTTGTATGTCCTTAGTCTTAAGTTTGGGTCAAGGAAACACTTTCAAATACTTATATTGAGTCACAAGCAGTAGTTTAGTTAGGTTATCAGCTTTACAACGAGAGTCTAGTACAAAAAAGACTTCTGATGGCAAGTCTTGATTGGCTTTAATTTGATGCAGGAATTTCGGTTGATCAACAAAGAGGAGCTTGCGCCACTTAATGAACTTGTCGAATCTATTCTGCAATTGTAGTGGTGGGGGGGTTTTGATTGTCCTTTGTTTTCTTGTTTGCCTTTTCACCCCTTCTTTTGGATATCTAGATTGAGATTTTTTGGCGAACTTCTTTTCGTCGTTTGTGAATGAGATATCTTGATTCAGTTCATCGCCTTGTCTTCAGTGTGTTTATATATGTTGATTTGGTGTAAATTCTGTACATCAAACAAGAAAACTCTTCGTCTCCCAATGTCATTTAGTGCAGTTTTAGTGCATGCAGTGAATTTTGTGATCCTTCTGTAGAAAGAAGTTCGTCCATTCAAGACATTTGAGGGAATTGCAAGAGAAGCCCTTGCTTGTCTGTCGATAGAAAATGCTTGAAACAGCATGTCAGTTTGCAATTCTCTGCAACATAATCAGAATTGATTTCTACAGAAGTTCAAGTTCCTCCTTTTTTGGGTACTCCCGTACTTTAAAAATCTTCCATCTGAATCATCTCTCAAAACTCTGAATTTGTAACGTTCAGTAACATTATCACGAGTTGGCATTGAATTACGAAAAGTATTTGCCGACCGCAATCTCATTCGGAGACCAGGATTCCTCGGGATCTGATGCTAGTGGTCATTGAGACTGTAGCAGAGACATAAAGCTGATAGTCTAATAAGAAAATACCCCAGCTATTCAAATCATTT
Source organism: Eucalyptus guilfoylei (assembly GCA_016097605.1). Lineage (NCBI taxonomy): Eukaryota > Viridiplantae > Streptophyta > Magnoliopsida > Myrtales > Myrtaceae > Eucalyptus > Eucalyptus guilfoylei. Next base: position 5,315,305 of record CM027862.1, on the reverse strand, counting down.
CTCGCGCCCTGTAGATCTATGCTATAAAGTGTGTGTGGCATGGCTTTCGCATGCACCGTGCCAACTTTGTATATAGAACCTAAAACCTGATATTGTTGATAAGCATGGTACAGGAACTATGAGTGAAATAACAGCTTTGCATTCGAATATGGGATGAAAATAAACCAGATTTTGACAACCCAAAGTTAAAAATTACAGATAAAGAAGAGAGATCTTTCATTCTGTGTAATTTGGAGTATTACAAGGTCTTTTGTGCCACACAATCGAATTCGCTATAATTTAACCTCATGGGATATCTCCAATCCCCTAAACAGAAAAGTCTCATATCTTTTTGTTTCTTTTTTTGGCACCAAGGGCTCATAATCTTTCTTTCAATGGTATTCTGTAAATTTTCTTCTGAATAAATTATTCACCAGAATCCCTTGAGCGGCCCTAAATTCAGCAGCTCAGTGACGCTAATGTAATACCGGCCAGCCTGAGCACTAGGCCAAGGAACTTTCTGATTTAGCTGTGGCATCTTCGGCTGAGAAGATTTCTTGAACCTTGACAGCATGCGTTCATCTCTCTTATGCACCCAAAATTGCATCACGGAAAAAGGAGACACTTCTCCTTTTAGCCTTACTTCCTTCTCTTTGTTGATTCGCAAATGCACCCAGGGAGCGGATTTGCATAAAAACTTTCCTCTAGTTTTGGGAATTCCCCAGGCTCCCTCAAATACGGAGCTCCTGCTCGATCTCTGTGAAGTTTCTTCACTTTGGAACTGAATTTCTTCCAAGAAATCTTCCCCTCATCTAGTTCATCAACCAGTTTAACAAAATTCATCCTGCATGCACAAAGAGGAGATGAAGATGAGATGCCTGTCGATGATCCATATCAGGACAGAAACAAAACCAAATATCAAAATGGGGAGAAAAATAAAACTAATCAGACAAACTGCAAAGAGTAGGAACAGGATAATAGTTACTTCTCTGGATTAATTGTCTTCTTGAAATTCTCGAACCGCCTATGGCCTTGAACTGCTTTCGCCATATTCCCATCATAAGTATAAAGAAACACATTGCTCTGAAGAGCGACAATGTAATCTATACCAGCAAGCATGTTTTGATGATTCTTGAAAGGAGCAAGCTCTTCTTCTGTTGCCAGAGTAGAATGTGAATATATGTTGGGGTATTCGTCCTTCAGATATTGCATACTTCCTTTTCCATAAGCATCACCAGCCACCAAAAAAATGCGGGTAGCAGATGGGAATCCAAGAGCCTTTAGCAGAAGTGAAGTCTCCCTAGGAGTCAATGGACAGCTGCCAAGTAACCTCCTCTCTGTTCCATTAATCTCTTTCTCCTTCCAATGACTTACTTCATATCTCATCAACCGTAGTTCCTCGTCCTCCTCAGCTGTCAAATTGTGACTGCAGCCAGTAAATGCCAGCATATCTTTCTCATACCTGTGAGGAATCAATAAAACATGAGTTGTGATGCCAACAAAGACTAATCCAATACCACTGTCTTCAGGAACACTGAACCAGGTCTAAAACATGTCGAGAGGAATGTACATAGACAAAGCCCTGACTTGTGTGATATATGGATCTCAAAGTCCCACATAGCAAACCAAATCTGACAATTAATTCCTTATTTAAAGAATAATGCACATCATGCTCCTGAATTGACTGTGAACCCATACTAAGAACAACCAACCAGTTCTTAGTCCCCATTTTAAGTGTACTGAAGAAGCCAATAAGTCACTTAATACTCAAAAAGCTATTTTTTGATTGGAATTACCATTCACTTATCTCATTGACAGAATTCTAAAAGGGAAATTGTAACTATGAACTTACATTACATCTAAACTGAACGTCATACTTATAAAGAGTGGATTGATCTGAACTTGCCTTAAGTGGAGAGCTAGATAAGGACCTCCATTTTGTTTCATTCTTGAAACCAGGGTTTTTCCAAGTTCTTCAACCGGTGCTGAATATCTCAATGCTCGGTAATTGACACGGCATCTCAACTTCTGTATAGAATTGGCTATGTCGTTGTTGGCAAGCCGAGAATCAGTATGAGTAAAATACATCACTTTGTGCTCCTTCAGCAGTGGGCGGACTTCTTTCTTATAGTAACTGACCTGAAAAGTAAAACATTAGTCCTTGAACTGGTAGAGACCCATGGAAAGCCGAAGATAGGATAGAATGCTGTGTTTTCTTGAAACATGCATTCTGTAACAAAGAAAATAAAGAAGTCGGAAAAAAGAGGATGAAACAAAAAGAGAGAGAGATATTGAAGTTTAGGATCCTCTATTTGTTAAAGAGAGTTTCTAGTGGCGAACTCTGCATGCATCCCTTCACTCTCTGCATTTACTACACTGCCCCAGTTTCAGATAAGTGCATATCTTAATGGCAACTGATAGAACGGGCATGAATTATTCTTTCACCTTCGACCAAGAAATTGGTGTTTTGTTGAAAGGTTCAATGTCTGCATAAGCCTGAGGTAGACTCTCAACTATGTGGACATCATCCTTTAGTGTGTCCATGAAGTGACGCCAATCAAATAAATCTTTGAAGCCGCTGCAAATGAAGAGAAGAGAATTGAGACCACAGCAACAGAAATGCATGCCATGGAAGTACTTGTGCTACTTAGAGAGGTCTCATCTCGTATATTTCAGAATAGCTTGTTAAAAAGAGGCAAGCAGACACAAGATCATCAAACCGTTTATAATTAGAAATACGCACCCAGCTACCAAAGACTTGAACCATAGAATTATTATGCTACCTGTAGCGCCAATAGTGCTAATAAGACTCCTGATTTACATGGAAGGTCACAAAGATGGAAAAGAAAACTATTCAGTAATCATGCCCTCTTATGAAGACTTAAGAACCAATCTAAAGGGAGGAATTTTTCTAAGTACCCTAACAGAACTTGAAAAATGAACTAGGATTCTGCTTTTACCACAAACATAGTGTTCCTTTTGACGAAACAATAAGCATCAGATTTTTTCCCTCTTGCCGAGATAATTAACATCAGATGAACGTTTCCACTGGTAGCTTCCAAATGAGAAAAGGAAACAAACCAACCTATCATCAGCCCAGTATGATGTGTGATCAAGTGAAGGAAGGACCAGTGTCGCCTCCATGACCTTGGCAATGGCAACCATATCGCAGATCTGCACTCTAGAACTATTGATGTCATTATAATTCAAAATAATTTCATAAGATTATTCAAAATAATCATACAGACAGAGACCAGACCCCAAATCTCATTTGATTCAAGCCACCATTAGCATTAATGAGAATGTAACCATTCGTCTTGGCATCAAGCTCTGCAAAAGAAAGTGAGAGTTGTAAGCTTCAAAAAGCATGGAGAGAACAGAAAAGCATATCACCAGATGAGCAACCTCATCCAAGCATGACAGCTTCCTTACTTTTATGAATTTTTGGTTGATCAATGCATTGTTTGAAGTCTTCACTGTTGGGCTTGGACCAGATCTCCGAATACTGAACAAACCAAAGTTTCACATCGAAAAGTTAAGTCTCGTGAAAGACCATAATACCAATGGTCCTAAATGGGAATTTTATAGCACCGAGGCTTTCTGCCACGTCTCATTTTCACAACCAAATCTTGAATGAGTGAAAACTGAGCATCACACCAGCATCAATACTTACATCTGCCGTGCTTTTGTCACCAACAACACCAGATTCTACCATCATTAAAGTTATATCAAAATCAGAAGAGGTCCTTTGATTGATCACATTTTGACGAGCAGCTGACTGATCATATGGAACCTAATAACAGAATTGAACAAGTGAGCAGAAACACAATATATGAGCACAAGCACATGCATAAGAATGTGAAAACTCATTCTTGTTGTCGAAGACCATCATGAACCAGAAAAGACAAGTAGCGAATTAACAATGAAACAACCAGTTTTCATTAATTTCCCACCAAATTGAGAGCGCCACTACCTACATTGCAAACAGGCCTGATCATTGGCCACAACAAGTTGAGGTCAATGCACTTTCCCAAGATATGCATACCCCTGATTTTTCAAGCAAGGTACATCAAACGCAAATATAGGCTTGATGACACTCTCGAAAGGAACTAGTACCTTGTGCCACCTTTAAGCAGAGGATTCCTAAGCCCTTGTATAACATCAACAGAGAAGAGATACGCAGAGGAAAACGTCCATTCTAGGTACTTCAGATTTAGTTTCTTGGCCAAAAAAGAAAAAAGTACTAGAAGTCACAATCAGGTCATGAAATGAAGAATTGATCATAGTATCTAAACTTGTGCCACCCCTAATCTCTCCCTTCGTCCTGATAATAAACAATCCTGAAATTAATTTCCCTACAAAGGTAGATCCGTATGGGTCAAGTTTCCATTCAGTTTGTTTAACCCAAAAGGACAAAGAAGGAGAATAACCACAAGTTTAGCTAACCCACTAAACAATCCAAAACAGGTAGCAAAGCCAACTCATTTCCTTTTCCATAGATTTAGTCAACTTATTTTTAACATAGAACACTACTTCTTCACCTAAACCATCCTAAAATTAGCTAAAACCCAAAAAAATTTCTTCTTTTATTCCACTCTCGAGTAAGCAAGCAGATGTACACCAACTAACCCGATCCAATTCAGTTCTCTCGATGGCGGATCCGAACCACCCAGTTGCGCAAATCTTGACAACGCCCAGAAACAAGCAGACCCCGCAAAAGAGCAGGAACATCAAGTGCCCAAGCTTCTTCCTTTCCTTCGATCCCAAGTCCCCGAAAGCGACCGCCTGATGGGCGGTCCCATTCTCAGATCTGGGCGAGCCGATCGCGAGATCGATGACCTCGTGCTGACAGCTCGCGCCGTTGCAGCCGCCGCCCGAGTCCTTGCCTTGACCGCCGCCGCCGCCGCCGGCGCGCTTGAAGGAGTGGCCGCGGCGCGTCATGGGGCCGGAGAAGCGCGGGCTGTTGACGCGCTGCGAGACGCCGCCGTCGGCGGCGCCGTGCTGGTGGTGGTGGTGGCCCATTCCCCGCCGAACCGGACTTCCGCGACTCCCCGACAGCGCGCGCGAGCGTCGTGCAGGTGATTGGACGGGAATGGCTAGAGAGAGAAAGAGAAAGAGACAGAAGAGAGAGAAACGCGGAACGCGAGGCGGGGCTGCAATGGATTTTCGAGAGACGCGAGGTGGGAGAAGAAGATGGGTGAGTTGGCGCCCGAGTCAGCGCGTCAACACGGAATTATTGTCTTCCCATAGGCTCTTTCCGAGTCCAAGGAAATGGCGACGGTGGAAAACGAGGTGAGGGAATTTTCTAGAAAAATTACGCCGGCGACCGGTCAAATTATTGAAGATTGATACATAATTACTTTGGGGTTGGAGATATCGTACTGGTCTCGACCATAAAATGAACTATTCCGTTTATGTCCGCGACCTTTCTCCCAATGCCCGTCAAATTTAATTAGATTGCTCACGTCGAAGGTTGTTTATTGTATCGGAAATGGGCATGAAGAGTTGTCATTGGTGTGTGTTGAAAGAATTCCCGGGTGACGTTCCTCAAAATTAATGCTGGTTTGAATATTTCAAAGGGCACAAAGAGACGATAGGACTCGGTGATCTACAGTGGAATACAGCTGCACACAAGTTGTATAATTGTATGTACCAAATGAGAATCTCACATGCTGCATGGCATCCTGATAAGATTTCTTCTACTTGTTCTTGGATAACTGAGAGGTGGCTGGACGTGTTGCTTTTGTAGATTTGTGAACTTACGGATTTTAGAAAGGATAAAGCGTGGATGTATTGTAAAAAGGTAAGGAATTAACTTTTAATCTATAAAAAAAAAAAAAACTTTTAATCTATAGAGTAAATTGTGGATTTGACAGGAGAAAGAAAAGTTAAGTCAGTGTATCTTAGCGACTAAATGGATAATTAATTTTTGCCGAGGTGGCGGCTACTTCTTGTGGATAATGTACCGAAACTCCTTGTCAGTGATATACGGACGAAAAATCATACGGTTTGTGATATGGAAGGTTTTATATATTCATTTTCTTAAAAAGTACATCAAAAAAAGTTTAGTATTACCGTAATACATATATAAGAAAAATATATCATGCTTCATAATTAAATTTTATTACAAGTTCATGTGTTTTATGAAAAATAATAAGAATATTATATTTGTTTCTGTAAATATTGATTATGTTGGTATACAGCTGATTTTTCGACAAGTTAAATCATTAATTGACCAAATAAAAGACATGGAATAAGTTTAGAGTTGGAGTAACTTTTACTAAATACAATGTTGCATGTCTTTATACATGTGTGATTCAGTTCGCTCAAAAAGAACGAGTTTTCTCCCCTAAGTTTGACACAAGGAAGATGAGAGCTTTATTGAAAATCACGTGTGCATGTGTAATCTACGTAAAGATAAAGTAAAATTTTAGAAAATTACATCAGAAAATTAAAAAAAAAAAAAAATTGGAGAAATATTTAAGATTTACATGATTACTTTGGTGTGGGGAATATTTTTGGAAATTAAATCAAGGGATTACCATAATAATCTCGAAATAGAATGAACTATTCCATTTATGTCCACAACTTTCTCGTAATACTCGTTAAATTGAATGTAACTCGATTGAATGTTACAACTACACACGAGTTGTAGATGCTAGATGAGTTTGACCAAACAAAAAAAACGCGACATGAGAATCCTACATGGCATCTTAGTAAAATTTCTTCTACTTTTGTGGATTTTTAAACTTACGGATTTTAGAAAATATAAAGCTTGGATGTATCGTACAAGGCGAGAAATTAACTTTTAATCTATAGTGTAGATTGCGGATTTAACAGGAGAAAGAAAAGAAAAGTCATTGTACGACTTAGCAATTAAGTAGATAATTAATTTTTGCCAAGGTGGCGGCTACATTTTGTGTAAAAAGTACCAAAACCGCTAATTGGCGATATACAAACGGAAAATCATAAGATTTGTGATATCGGAAGGTTTTATATCTTCATTTACTTTAAAAGGACGTGAAACAAGCTCGGCATTACCATAATTGAATATAATGTAAAAAGGATATCGTATTTAATAATTAAATTTTATTACAAGTTCGTGTTATCACGTGAAGAATAATAAGAATGTTATATTTGTTTCTGTAAATATGGATTATCTTGGGTGTATAACCGATTTTTGATGTTTCGAATCATTAATTGACGGATAAAATACATGGACGAGTTTAAAATTGGAGTAACTTTTCCTCAGCACAGTGCCGCACATGTCTATACATGTGCGATTCGATCTGCTCCAAAAGAACGAGTGTTCTCACCTAAATTCAACAAACGTGAGGTAGACGAGAGCTTCATTGAAATTTAGTATGCACATGTATTTTATGTAAAGGGACGAGTGTCCTGCTAATAACATGTGATATTTTTTATTTAAAGAAAACAAAACGTTACTTTAAATAAATAAGAGTGCTTTCCTCGGGAACTCTTTGAGGCGAGAATGGTTCTTTAAATGGAGGCCTTTCTATACATTGAACGTGGATGAAAATCAGCCAAAGCCAATGGTATTTATAAAGAAGAATGCCAAATCATACCATAATTGATGGGCGAGAAGAGAATATTGTTGTTGATTCAACTTTCGCATCACGTGATTGACATTCTCCAGTCGAATGCCTATTAAAATTGTTGTCCCGAACTAACTAGATTGATTGCAGTTTCTATTTTTTTTAATACGTATGTTACGAAAATCACGATAATTCAGTTCATTTGGCTGCTAGTTACGAAGTCAATCGGGACAACTAAGAAGCCCATCAAAAGAAAAAAAAATCTCGATGAGCTTGCTAGAGGATTAGGATGAACGGAGGCCACAAGAAGTTACAAAGATTGAATATTCAAATGCTCGTGGAGAAAGCTGTCGTTGGAACCTTGTTCATGTTGTCTCGTGCAAACACCAATGTAAGTTTAGTCAACACGGGCACCGCTCGAACATTGTATCTTTCACATCCACAGTTGTTCATTGCATCGCACTGGGGACAGCTTTTTGTCGCTCCTTTCCTTTAAAAAAAAGGGGAAAAAGAAAGAGAGGATAAGAGTTGCAAAGAAAAGGAAGAAACTTTCACAATCGAAAGAAGAATTATTGTCATTTTGGCCTTTACCTCCATTCATCTGGCATGTTCAGTAATTCCTTTCAATTTGCTCGGCCAATTTAGCGGTAATTCATGTTTAATGGCATGAGGTGGTTAGAAAATGAACGGCATTGCTGCGCGTCGAAAAGGGTCGCCACAAAGAAAAATCAATCGAGTAAATAATGCGATTGAAATGTCATATTAACTTTTTATTTTTCTTTATTTGAGCTCGAATAACCCTAGAACAAGTCAAATGGCAAAAATTATTCCTATTGTGGTTCCATAATTAAATGAATTTTTTTTATCACAACTAAAAGGTGTGTTTTAACACTTGCTAAAGTCAATTTAGGATATTGACCAAACAAAAAAAAGTTAATTTAGGATATTCTTCATAAGTTAAATTAATTTTTTTCAGAAAAATAAGCTAAATGTAAATGCTGGCGAGTTATGAATGAAATGATCCATGAAAGAAATGTATAAAAAAATCTCGAGCAGGAATTAAGCAAATTCAATTATTATTTTGTGAAACTTATAAAAAGAAATTGTTATGCCGTGAAGATTTGAGGGGGAAAAGAAATGGCAAAAGCAGAAATAACCGGAAAAACGCGCCGTTTGGGTCATGGTCCCCTTTTTTGAATCGTTGCCGCCAACATTGACTGTGCCAAAACCCGAGATTACCCTTTTCCGTTGCTTGATTCGACGGCTGTCAAGGAGGGCATTTTAGTCTGTCCATTTTATTTTTCCTATCCGTCAACGCTCTTTTGACTATTCTAGAAGGCGCGGACATACGGTGAGCGGCTTTTTAGAAATTTCGGAGACCGCCGGGGGCTATTTGGGAAATGGACATAACTCAATCTCTGCTTATATTTTTAGGTGCACTTTTTTTTTTTTCCCGGAATAATTACATCTAAAGTCTCGGTTCACGCTTGTCTTTTTTTCTGCTTATATTTTAACAGACTTATTAGTTTTTTTTTTTGGTCGAAACCGACTTATTGGCTGATGATTGAACTTTGTTGGAAGAAAATGTCTCTGAGCGCGTGTTGAAATGTAAGCACGAAATAAAAAGGAATTTCATACGTTTTCGGTTTATTTTCGAAAGATGAAAAATTCCTTGTCGAGCAAGTCTTGTTAATTTAATTTCTGCAAATATGATTTTTTTTTTTTTTCAAAATTGGAGAAGATGGGGACCGACCGTGTGGAAATTAGGTCGTGAGTCGTGACAAGACAAGAGAGCAGCTAGAAGCCTTTGTGGGTGCAATAAATGAGGATTTGGGTTCTGACTGTTGTCCTATCATACTTGATTGAACTCTGAGTTGTTCCATTATGGCACCCCCCCCCCTTCCCCAATTGCCCAAAAAAGAGACAGACTTATCAATTACGCGACCTTATTATGATTGATGGAAAAGGACACTAGGGGTTAGCAAATTTTGATTTAATATGTAACGTGAACCCTTAATTATAGTTTCTGAACTTTTAATTTATTTAATATTAATATTATCTGTAAAAAAATTTATATATGTTCAGATGTTTTATATTGTCCTCGAACTTGAATTAAATAAAATATGGCATTTGATATTTTTATATAATCTAAAGATTAGTTTGAATATGTACTAAACGTTTAGAGATCATATTAAATGAATTAAAAATTTAGGGATGACTTTAACATTAAGCTAAAGTTTAGGGATTATATTGAATAACTTAATATTTTTTATAGATTACATTGTATATTGAGCTAAAATTCAATGATTATTTATGTCATTGTCCTTTTCGTTTAGGGTGATCCCACAAAAAGAGCAAAAATAAATGCCTTTACGGACAATTTAGTTATATAGCACGAAGACATGGTCTGTGTCCACCAACAAGTCTTAAAGAAGTGAGAACAAATTGAACAGGGACTGCACCTATGATCTCAAGATTGTCAGACTTTGTTGTTAAATGAGACAATCTTGCTCGAATCCGTAGTTGCAGAGCATGGTAGGCCACATGGTGAATCTTTCAGCGGACCCGGAATATTTAGACAATTGAAAACTTGTAATCAAATGTAGGCCGGTTATTAATTGGGGTATTCCGTTATAATTTTATTCCAAGATATCCACATACGTCTAAGCAACGACACGAATGGCAAACATAGATCCAAAGTACATAAACATATTGTGAAGTGAACCACCCTGAAAAAAGCCTTTAAGATGGAAGTTATCTGGAAACTGAGCATAAAGGATAAACCAGGGAAAAATACATGAAAAGTACCAAATCTTTTGGCCTGCGCTTGGTTCGGTGTCGCCTCCTTTTGAACGCTCATTTAAATTTCATAACTTTCAAAACTCAATCCTGAAAGTCATATTTTCCGTAATCCAAGTTGCTTTTCCCAAGTCGGCAAAACATCCAAAGTTTTTATTTTTCACAACTTTTTAGATATTTTATGGTAAATTGAATCCTTATTACTCTACAGAAAATGGTCAAAAACAAAAATCTCAGTTCATTTCCCTAAATTCACCCAATTCTAAAACATACACCGAAAATTTCCCTAAGTTGACCAAATCTTTTTCTTTTTCTTTCGGGCATGCAATGCGTGTGGTCTTCTAATAGTAAAAAGAAAAGCGACGCACGTGTTGGATTCTTGGACCATCTAAACTCTCCAGGCCCAGCCTCTTATAATTTATGCCGAGTTTGGCACAATTTTGGGCAATTCCATCCTCAATTAGACGTGTAGTCCGTGCAATTTATTATATCCATATCCTTTTATAGCAAGCCAGTGATATGGGATTGCTTTTTCCAATTCTAGGTGCATTTGTTGGAGTGAATTTTCTGCAAATTAGTATATCATATTTTCACACTTTTGATTTGCTAGAAAAGATTGGTTGATGAAAAATCATTTTGTTATTAAAAAAAATATTCATGCTTAAAGTTAGCAAAATAAATTTCCAAATTAAAAAAAAAAAAAGAGGGAACGTTATTTTGGAAAAAATAATTCGGTGAAGAGTGTTTTTCTTTATTATGAAATTTTCTCGAAAATGAACACAATCTTAATGTAAGGTAATTACTATGTATAATTGGTAATTACCTTTTTTTATAATTGCTACTCCATGCTTGGAGGTTTTATCTTCCCTGAATGACCACGTTAGTGCCACGTGTGATAAATAAGATAATAATAAAATCCACATAAGCATTTTCTATTAATCAAATTAGACAAAATTAATAGAAGAACTTAATTGCACAGATTTGATGAGTTTTAAAACTTAATTGTACTATTTGAAAGTATTATGACTCAATTGCACTTTTATGACATATTTTTGAACTTCTAATACATTCATCCCTATTTTTGCGTGATTGGAGAAAATAACATATTAATGTTCAACTAAGGCTTATGGCGAGATGCGGAAACTATAACGAAATTAAAATTGAGAATAATAAAAGAATGTTAGATTTTACGTGGAAACTCCTGGGGGAAAAACCATGGGAAAAGGATAAATAAAATCCACTATAGAATTCAAAGGTTACAATAGGTGGCTCTGAAAAGTCGATACTATTTTTGTCTCAACTTCTTATACATAGACAATAATAAAATCCAAAGCAGAAACCTCTTTTTAGGAAACCTTCTCGAATTAGGAAAACCATTCAATTATGAAACCTATTTAAAATATGAAACCTACTTGAATTTCCTTTTTCAGGCTCAAAATTGAGACATATCTAATAGCTTATTTCTCCCGGTTGATAGAGAATTGAACAATTTCTCTTTTTTTGATAACCTGCAATAACTAGGGGTGACCATTGATTTGGATTGAACCGAGAACCAGAGTGAATTAATTGTTCTAGTTGGTTCTTGTGGGAATCAATCCGATTCTCGTATTCAAAATTTTGGAATTGGGAATAGTTAGTCTAGTTCTCAATTCTAGGTGCAGGATTGGCCCCGAGTATTTTATTTCATTCGGCAAACCTTAATGACACATTTCCTTGTAGAAATAGTTATTTTATTCTCCTACACAATCATCTTTAGAATTTCCTTGAGAAACAATTGTTTCTTTGCAGGGAACAAAAGAAGCAACAAAATAGAAAAAAGGAAAAAAGGAAAACACCATCGATTCCCGATTCCACAAGCTGGAAACCAACCTTGCCCTGTTCAGTTTCATAATAGTTTCGGAATGGAAATTGACCCATTCTGAAATTGATCATCTCCTATAAAAATTGATACAATTGAGTAAGTATTTGCCTAAAATATGATTTGCTAAAAACAGTATAGCAAATAGCATCATTATATCAGATCATATCATCCTTAACTTGTCTCGGACATCCAGTACCTTAAACGAGATACACGGAACACTTTAGGCACGACAATGGATTTTGACTTGCCATTACATTATTAGGAGAGTAGCATTAACTCCCGGTCAATTTGTGTAGAAGAGGCTAATTTTGCCTTCAGAGCTTTATAAAGATATAACCATTTTATCTTATATAACTCCTAACATAGACGCCTCGACACTAGTTTCACAAACCAGTTATATCATCATTTATGCATTACTCACTCTTAACCCCAGTGCCGCTAGTTCTGATCCACGATAACATATCATCACCTCGAACTTTGATGTAATTGTCGTAGCTAATTTTTCTACTTACACGACCGTCGAGCGTCGCCTAAAAATTGACCCACTCATTCTTCCTAACTAGAGATTGTTGCTATTAAATTTTCTTAACTTGACCAACAAATGATCCTCCTCTCTATTTTTTCTAACTTCATCGACCGCACCACATAGATTATTTCCATCGTCTGCCATCATATAACACTCAACGATTATGCAAGTGGAAAAAACTAGTGGCAACAAAAACAAAACTTCAAATGGGTAGCATACAACTTTTCGTGCCGAATTTTGAGATTTTAATCTCTATATCTTCAAAGTTCAAGAGCTATCGCCGCAACGGCATCAAAACTAAAGGGACCTCGAACAGTTATTCCTTTCACATTGGGGATACCACGCCAAAAACTTTTCAAATCGGTCTTTATAAATTAAAAAAACAAGCGAATTCTTTAATCGCTCATTGGGCAGCATTCGACGACCACAGTGTGGCACCGTACCAAAGTTGGTACATCCATTTATTTTTCTAAGACAGAAAACAAAACAAAAATTATTGACCTCTTTTTTTTTTTGGTCAGAAAAGAAAAGAATTATTGACCTTAGTATCGAAGAAACATGTCATATTTGGTAACCCCACAAATTTAATCTAGTCTTTTCCATAAAGTTACCACCCACACGTAGCTTTAAAAAGCAGATTATAAAGTAAACACTTATCTATGACCAAAAAAAGTAAACACTTATGGCCAAAAACAAAAGTCGCAGAATTTCTTTTTAAAAAAAAGGAATAGGAGAGACACATGCCTTTTATGTCTCGTGAATTTTTAAATTATCTTTTTTCCACCCAAAAAAGAAAACATCAATATAAATTCGACTTTTGCTAACATTTTTTTTGTGGGAAATTTTTTTGCTAACACGGTAAGCACCTTTTTTTTTCCCCTTCTTTGGGAGGGACTGAAATTACGAAAATACTAATTTCTGGAGTTTTTGATATTTTTTACGGGCCCCGATTAGGTGAATTGGCGGGAAATCCCGCGGTCGCTTACAAACGAAGCTTTCGATCCAACCCCCAAAAAAAAAAAAAAAAAAAAAAAAAAAAAATCGACTCACGAAAAAAATAAAAAAGACAGGAGAAAAATAAAAATAAAAATAAAAAAAATAAAAAATAAAAAATATAAATCAACCTAAAAAACATTCGCGTCGTTTCGCCATCTCCTCCTCCTCCCCCTCCGTCGTCCTCCGTCGCGTTTCACCTTCGCTCTCTCGCCCGCTCTTCTCCTCAAACCTCTCCCGCACCGCACCCGGACCCGGACCCGACCCGAGAGCCCCGCCCGCCCGCGCGCTCTCCCCCTCCGCCGCGCCAATGGTCGTCCTCCGGTCCCGCGCCGTAGCTCCGGCGGTCGCCTCCCCGCCCAAGAAGCGCGAGGGCGACGAGGCCGGAATCGAACCGATCACCCCCGCCCGCGCCCGCGAGCCCCGCCGCCGCCGCCCAGCAATCCCCCCAGTCCTCCGCCCCGGGCCCCGACCCGAGCCCGGACGACGCCGGCCCCGCCGCCCCGCGCCGGCGGAGCCTCCGCCTGGCGTCGGCCGGGGGCCCGCCGGGGGACGGCCCCGTCGAGGGCTCGCAAGAGGAAAGGGCGACCGATTGGAGACGAGGAGGTTAGGGTTTCGGATTTGGACGGCGGGGACTTGGGCTCCGAGGAGGAGCCGGCCGGGGACGCGCCGCGCGTCAAACCGCGCCGGGAAGGTAATGTGGACGGCGGTGAGGTAAAAGATTTGAATGTGGAATTGGATTTAATGGAGTTTCCCGAGGGCGATGGGCGTGGAGGGTTTTTGAGTCTGCGGTCGGGTAAGAGTTCTGATGAGAGAGGATTGGAAGTGAGGGATGCGCTAGTCGGGGCCGGTGGTGATGCGGTGGTGAATATAAGCGACGGGGAGGCAGATGATGAAAGAGAACTAGCTGGCAGAGGTAGAGATGGTGCTGAGGTGAAGCTTTTTGGTGTAGACCTGAGGGGGATTGTAAATGGTTCTGTTAAGGATAAAGAGAGAAATAGTGCTGAGGATAAAGGAAAGGGTATAATGATCGACACCGTTGGTACGAGTCTAGTGTTGAAAAGTGATTATGATGGAAGCGGTGAAGTGAGGAGGAGAGGAAAATATAGTGCTGCAGAAAAAGGGAAAGCTAAGTTGGTAGAGGATGATAACTTCTTACGGTCCAATGGCAGTGATGTAGGCTTGAATCAAGAAAATGCTGTCTTGGATGGTAGCACACGCAAATCAGCTGAAGTGAGGATTCAGATTGAGGCACCATCAAGAAGGACCAGGGTGAAGCTAAATGAATCCTCTGGACTTGATATGAGGGAAAAGTTTAAGGAGATAGCGAGGATAAACGCGTCGCGGTTTGCTCATTTCAACCCTGAAGAGGTAGAACAGGAGAGCAATTCAGCACTAGAGGTTGACGGAAATGCAGAAGTGGCATCTACAGAAGCAAATGAGGACCCTGAAGATTGGCCGGGCCCATTCTCTACTGCCATGAAGATTATTAGGGATCGCTCATCTAAGCTGAGTGCACGACAGACCCGCTTCTCTTTGGAGAAATCCAAGTCTCCTGTCATAGAATGGGTTCCAAGAAAAGATCAAGGTCGTGACCTCATTAAGCCAGTGCCGCCTTCGCTGCAAGAACTGTGCACGAAAGTCCTTGCTGACAATGTCGATGCAATTACTTCACTTGAAGGTGTCCCGGATGCACTGAGGCACAGGCTGTGTCAGTTGTTATGTGATTCCAGGAGAATTAATGCTCACTTTTTTGACCTACTTATCCAAGGATGTCCGACAGAGTTATGCATAAGGGATTGTTCGTGGCTGACCGAGGAACAGTTTGATAAATCTTTCAGGGAATGTGATACTAGTGGCCTGATGGTATGCTTTCTTATCATTATGCTTGTTAGTTTGTTGGTTGATGTGACCCTATGAATTATTATGTGTTTTCCAAACTCATTTATCAATTTACTGGTTTTCCCATAATTACTGCTTTATTGTATTTAACATATTAGTAATCTGAATAGCTTCGTCCTCATTGTGCGCTGGTGCTGTCTACTGTTTTCCCTGTCTTAACTTTAGCTCAAGAATAATGATTTGGTGGTACTCATCTGTGCTAGAGCAGAGGAGTTTTCTGTGAGTCTCGCCTAATAAGATTTTTGAAGTAATTAGATTGCATAGGAAGCTTAACTTTTCAAGATTGTTAGTCTTTGAAATTAGATAGTGCCGCAACTAAATGCCAATCATATTCTGCTTGTGTTTCACCTGGATCCATCTTTGCTGAATGGTTGGCTAGAATGTGTAATTTGAGGATTTTGGGGGTATTTTGAATGAATTAGTCGCTAAAAATAAGGATTTTCTTTTCTTTTGTCTGTTGTCTTGTGGTCTTATGCCCATAGAAGTATGTGAACTTGCTTTTTGGGGAGTTTTGTTTGTAATGATGATGCTATTGCAGACAAAACTGAGTATTAAGGTGTTTAGTTTTATAAAAATTTGGATATATTCCTATATGAGATGTGGTTCCTCGCTATACCATACCACACTGGACTCCTGTCACTGGCACATTTCATTCGTTGGTCTGTGTGATTTCCATCTTTTACATTTTAGAATTTCTTTTAGTAAGTGAATAATTTTAACATACTTTCCTCCAAGTCATCTGGAAAATTTAGTAGATTGCATATTGGATTTTCCCTAGGAAGGGATTCAGTATCATTTTGTTGTTCCTTTTCTCTGTCACTTCTTTTTCTGTTGAGGAGACGTCTAAATCCTTGCCAGCAATAATTGATATGTTTCCCTTCTGCCTTTTTTTTTTGGGTGTTTTGTTGGGGGGGGGGGGTGGGGTTTGGTGGGATAATAAATAATACTGACTTTTGGAGTCAGAGCTTCTGTATTCCTCTGATAGAGCATTGCTCGAATCTGCTTTCTCCATTTGACTCTCATTTTTGGCTCAGGTTCTACAACTTAACCAGTGTGGGCGCTGTCTGGGAGACCAAATTGTATCTTCTTCATTAGCAAAATCAGCAAATAGCTTGACTGTCTTATCTACTATATCCATCAGCGGTGCATGCCGTCTTACTGATGTTGGATTAAGGACTCTTGTTTCTGCTGCACCTTCAATTAGGTCCATAAATCTCAATCAGTGCTCCCTTCTGACTTCTGCCAGTGTTGAAACATTAGCCAACAGACTGGGATCAGTTTTGAAGGAATTGTATATAGATGACTGCCAAAGCATTGATGCCATGCTCACTCTACCGGCTTTGAAGAAGTTTGAACATTTGGAAGTTTTGTCTGTAGCTGGCATTCCATCTGTCTGTGATGATTTTATCAGAGAGTTCATCTTTGTACATGGACATCATATGAAGGAACTTGTTTTGGGTGATTGCCTGTAAGTGTTTGTACTTTTGGTGGTTGTTTCTCCTCTTCTGTGGCATTTTATCCCAGATATGTTAATACTCACCAATTGTGTAGGAATTTGACTGACGCCTCTTTCAAGGTCATTGCTGAAGCATGTCCCGGGTTACTTTCCCTTGACATTGTGAATCTGATCAAATTATCGGATGCTGCAATTGGACATCTTGCAAATGGTTGTCGAGGAATTCGGAAACTTATTCTTCGGCGTAACACTTTCAGGTATCAGGACTAACCTCATGCAGAGGGAAAGTTCTCTGTATGGAAGCCTGTGTGCTCAATTTTTTTTATATGAGTTTTAGGCATTTTTGTGGTGGGTAATGCATTTAATGACACATTACACTATGATATTGGAGATTGATGTTCTTCTAATTCGATGGATTTGCTATATACAGGAGTTCTTGGGTTTTCCTTATATTTCAAGTAGACACTGGGATCTTAACAGACAAAATAGTCTATTTTTATAGTAGATTTAATAATGATCATTAGTGCTGCTGTCAAGCTCTTCAGGCATAAGAGGCCTGTTGTTAGCTTATGTTCTATTCAAGATTTTTTTTTTTTTGATCTCTGGATTATGGAGGTACTAATCGACATATTGCTTTTTTTCTTTAATTCTGATGTATGGAAGCGATGAAGCTATTGCTGCTTTTCTGGAAACTTCTGGAGAACAGTTGGAAGAACTTTCGCTCAATAATGTTAAGAAGGTACCTTGTTCTCTTTTGCTTTACAAGCATCTCAATAAATATTGCACACTCATGAGTTGAGGCCATGTTAATATGCAATACCATTTGTTTTTGACCTTGGTTGAAGGTTTTGCTTAACTTATTTAATGCTTTAGTGTCTCGGTTTTCTATTGGATGTCTACACTTTTGTCAGGTTGGACACAACACAGCCATATCACTTGCCAAGCGAGCTAAGGGTTTGCAGATTTTGGATCTGTCCTGGTGCCGAAATTTGACAGATGAGGCCATGGGCTTGATAGTGGATAGCTGCTCATCGTTGAAGGAACTTAAAGTTTTTGGATGCAGTCAGGTGAGAATTTCTGTCGACCTTGAGTGAAAAATTGGAAATTCCAGATCTCTGCCCTGTACATATTTTTTAGGTGTGAAAAAAGCAAATCCTAGAGTCGGATTTCTAGGTTTTAACTTATGGTATCATGGTTTCCTTGCAGATCACTGATGCATTTCTAGATGGCCATGCAAATCCTGATGTACACATCATTGGATCGAGACTGTCCCCAATTTTAGAGCACATCAATGTTCCTGAGACTGCAGGTCTATTGCGATATTCCTGAGTGGCTTCTTTCAGTAATTTTTTTCATAGATTCGCCAAAACCTAGAACTAGGTTTTTGAACGAGGATACAAGCTCTTTTTGTTTCATTTGTATTCACTGACATGACCCCTCAGCAGTCTTCCTCTAACCGAAATGCTAATCAATGGCATTACTTTTTGGAAGCAGTAGAATTTTTGGAATCTATGCTTCTTGACCTTTGAAGTAGAAGCGTTGGTTAAATACTGTGCAAGCACTCGAGTGCTTACTGTATGAAGGTGAAGATTCTCATGATATAATAGTACCCCAATTGGGCATTCTCCCTTTTACTACGTCTTAAATTTCTACGTACAATGAGAAGAAACCCTGTTTTGCAATGTTGATTTTATGAGTGCGAGCATGCTTAGTTCAGGATTTGCTTCCTAGATGTTGGAATCTGGCATTGCAAGAAGTGCAATTTCCTGGAGGCATATGAAATGTATAGACAGGAAGATTATGCTTAGGTGTTGACCTCAAATAATACCATGCTATCCTGTCAGAAGTCTTGACATTATATCTGTGTGAAACCGTGGATGCAACAGGCTCATGATATGGAGGATTTTATTCAAGCTTATATAAGGGGTTGTGGTAGGTAACGAATTTACTTCGGAACTTAGGGCACGTCACTTGCAGATGTTGGACATGGTCTACCTCAGTCCTCATGAATCTGCTAAATGATGCGGCATAATCTTTGCACTATAGCCCGGTGTCAGGTGATGTTATTTTTACTCCTGTTCACAAGTGCTGCCATCCCCCGGAACCGGAGAGTAGGC
Organism: Eucalyptus guilfoylei; assembly: GCA_016097605.1. Classification (NCBI taxonomy): domain Eukaryota; kingdom Viridiplantae; phylum Streptophyta; class Magnoliopsida; order Myrtales; family Myrtaceae; genus Eucalyptus; species Eucalyptus guilfoylei. The sequence goes on along the minus strand of CM027862.1, from coordinate 5,296,116 downwards.
GATGAGCATTCAGATGATCCTAAACTTATCTGGGAAATGGTGACATGCACAAGGAGCAAACGTTGCGAGGAATGTGCTTCATCACGATATGTCTTCTTGAATTCAATGAAGTGGCCTACTTCCCATACAAAAATAACTCACTCCGGTGACAATTACTGTTGCACCTGTTTGAAATTTGTCACGTTGAATCGAATCAAACAAATACTTGTTGGAATTCCCTAGGTCTTTGATAGAACAGGACACCTACGCACGGTGCGGTGTGCTTCAGAGCAAGTTCTCTGCTCGAATTCAATGAGTTCAAATCTTATTAAGACTGAATGGACTCAAATGACCTCAGATGAGCTCGACTTTGCTTCTAGCCAAGTGTCCTTTTTCCCTTTAATTCAGCATTTTCAACCGAAATTAGGTTGTGCCCATACCATGGGCGATGCTCTTGATTCTTGAGGACGAACTGGCTTGTTGCCGCAAATGAATTTGATTAGGCGCCGGCTCCTGTCTTTCTATTCTCTTTTTCTGGGTAGATTTATGACTAATAACTAGCATATGAGTGAGACAAATCTAAGCAAGGCAATAATTTTCGCTTCATGGCACTTGGCTACAACCTCGCTTTCCGGGTTCAGGACAGAAAAGAATCAAGTATTTATGCCGTAGCGCTGTTCAAATTTCCAGACAGAGCAAGTAAGTCCGCTCTCCAACTAATTGTGCAGCTGCCTGTTCAACCATCTGATGGTAAATGCACAAAGTCAGATTGGTTCTTTCGTGTACGAATTCAAATCACATGCCAGCAAAACCTTCTAAGAAGGAATCGCAGTGTTACCTTGAATTCCATCTTCTTATACAGTTCTTGCGCAGGCCCGTTATCTCTGTGCACGTGCACGTAAACTTGCTCCACTCCTGCTGCCACAAAAGAAGTATCTTATGGATGGTGGAAGACCGACCTACCGATCACGGTAATGTTCGAGAAGTTAAAGAATGTTACAGCTTATTCTACCGGTTCTTTTTGCTGATTCGAGTGCATAACTGATCATGCTGCTTGCAATGCCCCGGCGACGAGCTGATTTGGCCACGCAGAGGTTTCCAATGTAGCCGTATCTGGCCGGTCCTGCTTCATTGACGCGACAGAACAGAGGAGCCCTCACCCTTTCCTGCGAGACCTTGTGGGTTTTCATATTCTGTTTGATTGGATTCTAGAGATCATAGAAGCTGAAATGTTTGATTACTTAAGGAGTAATGTGTACCCCGGGAAAAGTCTCTCCATGTAGCAAGTACTGGATGCTCAAGTCGAGCGTTCCAACTATGCTTTTCAGGATCGTCTGCTTGACATTACTGGGTTCCTTCTTGACCTGTTAAATGTCATGTATCATATTAGGAAGTTGCATTTGCAGATGCACAGTCTGGCTCTAGCGAAGAAATTAACTAAGTCTATGTCTCGACAAAAGAAGAATAGAATTGGATCTGTGAGGCGTGCCATACCGCGACAATGCACATGCATTTCTGCCCATTTTGTGCTCTACATCGCCTCTTTATGGCATTGAATTCCTATATAATGCAAACAATTCTGATGTTGACCTCTCTGTTTTAGAATCAAAGAAGGAGCTTCAAGAACACAGCATTTAGATTTACCTGCTCGGCGAATTTCCTTTTGTAATTATCAGCATATCTGCGAGAACAAGCACAATTAGATGAAAGTCAATGTCAATTTCCATAGCGTTGGTATGCAGTACACACCGGTCGTTCGCTCGGTCTTCCCAATGACTCTCTGCCCGTAGCCATGCTGCTGTCTAGTGCAGAGATGTTGGCAGGACCGGTAAGCAACTCATAGACAACATAACCTTGAGAATTGAGAGTAACTGCATCTGCAATTAGGGGATTAGAAAAAAGTACCCAGTATTCTTCATCAAGCAAGGCCTCTCGCCCCACAAATTGTCCGAACTCTTGTATGTTCTCTCGAGACAACTCCCGATCCAATTGCTGCATCCTATTGAACCGGAGGTTCGACGGAGACTTTTTTGTATCAATTTGAGGGGCTGGTAATGCTGCCATGTTCTGCACTGAGAGTTCTTCCACTTTTCCCATATGGGAAGACTGAGAATCCATTTTCCTGATCATTTTGTGGAAAAAAGAGGACATATGAAATTGTTAGAATTCATAGGATTAGCTAAGTACATGAACTGAGAAGAATTTACTCACATAGCCCTTGAAACAGCTAGACTTTGGACATGTCTGGGCGTTTGATGTCTCAAACCAGATTCAGGGGCTCTGAAGAATCTTGCTCTGTGAACGGACATGGTTGACATGAGAACTTCTAAACTGGCAGGATGGTGGTGCTATTGCTGTTGGCAATGAAAGACAAGTCTTCTATCTCCAGATTGGAGAAGCAAGTGTCAAAAGATTTGGAGACACACACTGGTTTGTGCTGGACATTGGAAGCAAAGGGGGAAATTTTAAGTTCTCGAGAGATGTGGTGGTGGATATAAATTGCGGCTGCAATAAAACTTTTGCCTACCTGTCATTTGGTGGACGCAAGAAAATTAAAAAAAGAAAAAATACAACGGGCATGAGAAAGACAATATGATTGATTGAACTAGGTAAGGCACCGGTCAGGACAAAATGATTGTTTGGAAAAATAAAGAAAAGGGTGATGGTCTGGATCTGCCATGAGTTTTGGTTGGGTGGTCAATTCCAGAGCAGGAGATGCGTGAGCCACCGGAATTCCTTGCCATATCAGTATCAGCTCTGGAGATGCTTCCGAAGGACCCACATTTTTTTTTCTGGTAATTATATCGTTCCTTATTTGCCCCCCAAACCCAACTGCAAAGTGCAAAAGGCAAGTCCTCTCCACATGTTTTTGATGACCATAATTAATATTATCCATTGTAGCAATGTGTGTGTGAGAGAGAGAAAGAGAGAGACCATAGTATTGATGAAAACCGGAAGGTGACGTTGCATTTGGAATAGAGAAAACACCAGAAACATGTGTCGGTTTTCATCTCGTGATCAAAGGCGTAGCAAGCAAGCAGCGTCGTCGGTGGCTGAACAGCAGCGGCGTCGAGCCAAGGAACCGAGGTAGGACAACAGCAGGCGTTGCGTGCGCCGCGTGCATCCTAGAATATATTATGCATGAAGATCTCTTTTGCTTGTGCCTGTAGCCGCATGGAAATATATTGCTCAAATATTTTCCATATATGTGTATGCCAAAAAGAAAATCCTTCTGTCTATATGTGTATGCCAATGTCGATTGATTCTGCCTTAGTACACTCTCCTTTTACTTTTCTAATCTTCATTTTCCATTTATTGCATGAATATATGGAAGATTCACTGTCATATCATTATTTCTTTTTGTGTCTTAATTTTCTGAAGCCCTTGAACAAATATTGAAAGAATAATAGGTTTCTTTTTCCGAAATATAATAATCTTCCAACTTGTTATTCCTCATAAGTCAATTTTCGGTCATCAAATAATAACGGGCTTGGGTCAATTCTCTCTTATCGTGGATTTAGTCCAACTCGTTAAATTAAAATTCAGAATCATCCATTCAAAGTCATTTGTCGTCGACCCAATGTAAATGCAATAATAAAAAATAAATGCTCTTAAAACTATATGTCCATAGGCTATCCAACTTAATTATAATATTTTTATTTAAGGGTTAAAAATTAATCTCTAATTTTTATATAATAAATAAATGATCAAATTGTCAAAATATGGGTGTCAATAATTACATACCTCAAACACACATAAATAACCTAACCACCCTTCCTTACGTAAAGGATCCCAAAATTCTAGACTCGTACCTCCCATGCATCAAGACTCTGAACCTCGCTTTGAGAAGAGAGAGATTGATTGAGAGGTGCAGACTTGGCGGCGACGACGGCGAGCTATGAGAGCAACCATGAGTCTAGAGATGGCAACGACGGTGTGAGACGGCGGCAGCAAAGGTGGCTGGCGGAGGCGCATGAGTGTAGCATCGGTATTTTGAGTGTTTTGGGACTGTTTGTGTGAGTGAGAGAAACGCAAGGATAGTTTTAGAAAGAGAAATGACATTTTCGTGACCGAATTTGTAGTTTTGAAAATGCATGCATCTTTTTTGGTCAGTGAGTGCAAACTCAGTGATATTTATTGTATTTTTCCTGTTGGATATAAATATTGTGACAATAATAATAAAGAAAAAGGAAGGATATAAATGTAAATAGCGGGGGGGCGAATGGGTAGGTAGGACATTTAATAGTAAGCCTTAAGGAGGGGGCTTGAGATATATACTTTTCGGTCCATACCTTAGTTTAATTAATGGGCTTGTCATTGTAACGCTCAGGCCTATATTCCCATTAGCCCAGTACCACATTTTCTCTTCACGTTTTTTAATATAAAAAAAATGCTATCTTTGAGGAATAAATTGGTTGATAAATTGATAGCTCGAAGTGAAGGGTGTTGAAGCTTGTTTGCCGTGACTTTCAATGTTGGCTATTACTTGCTTGTTCTTATTAAGAGAAAGAGGGTGGCTTGGGATGGAAGATCTATATTCTTGGGTCTAGAGCTTAGAATATTTTTTGGGGCAATATGGGTATTTTGATTTAGCGTGGGTAGTTGGTAAATAAAGAGATGGATAGTCACGGTTAGATTAAATAGAGATTTACGATTGTAATAGAGGGGTTTAAGTATAAACATGGATTCTCTCCCCTCGTTTATATCACTTCCCACTAATGCACTAGGTACCCCTCGAGAAGGTCATGAAAAGTTTCTTGTTGTCAGGTGGCACGGCCTCGGCCTTCCCTTTGCTGACGAATAGTATTACGCACGTTGTCATTGTTATGCTAAAAAACATTTAAAACTCAAATCACACCACATATTGTCACGGACCAGAGGGTTCAAGGTCCAATAGGCTGAGGACGTGGGCTAAAATGGCCGAGCAAGCCTTAAAGCTTCTAAGAGTGCGTTTGGTAACATTTCATTTAAAATTGTTTAAAGGACAAAAATAGAAAAAAGTATTTATAACTGGGAACAATTTTTGAACAAAAAAACACGTTTGGTAAATCTGTTCCAAAATATAAAAAGAATAAAACACGTTTGGTAAATTTATATAATTTTTAAATATTTTTATTTTATTTTTCTATTTTATTTCTTATTTTTCTTATTTATTTTTCCTTTTTTTTTTTTTTTCTTCTTTTGGCCGGCCGGCGGCCTCGGCCATGGCCGGCGATCGGCCGACGAGGGCCGGCGGCCTCGGCCATGGCCGGCGATCGGCCGACGAGGGCCGGCGGCCTCGCCCGGCGGGGCGAGGCTCGGCGTCGCCGGATCTGGGCGAGATCGAGCTCGCCCAGCCCGGCGCGAGGTCGGCCTCGCCGGGGGCCGGCGATGCTCCGGCGAGGTTGCCGGCCCTCGACGGCGTCGCCGGTCCTCGACGGCCGGTCGTCGGCCATGGCCGAGGCCGGCAACCGGCCAAAGAAAAAAGAAAGAAAAAAGAAGAAGAAAAGAAGAAGAAAAAAGAGAGAAAAAATGTTTTTAAAATGTGTTCCAGAAACAAGAAACAACTTTTTTTTGTTTTTTTTCTTGTTTCGTTCCAGATGTGTTTAAACAAAAAAATAATTTTGGAACAAAAACGCAAACAAACGCGCGTTTTTTTTTTTTTTTCCCGGAACAAAAAAACAGAAATTTTTGTTCCAAGGAACAGAAATAATTTTTAACAAACAGGCCCTAAGTGTCAGGAGTTTCATAATTGCTCTCCATTATCTTGAAGGCAGGACACTTGTACTTGAGCACGTTCTCGTAATTAATGCATGTAATTAGCAGATGAGGAGATGAGATATTCACCGTTAGATAAAATGAAATTTATAATTGTAATTGAAGGGTTCATGTACAAATAGAGGCCTGATTAAATCTAAACACAAGATATAAGAGTTCAGAGCTTCTCTTCTCTAAACTTCTTGTGCGTGGCGTGAGTAAAGGCTAACTGGGAAAGAGTTTCCTAAGGCCGTACGGTTTATTAAAATTTCCAAACTAAAACCATGCATTACAAGATTATTCATTTGTAACAACAATGCAAAATTATTATCATCCTTCCACGAATTTGCACGCATTCATGAACAATTTCAATCTCGTAATAATAGAAAAGAAGGTGGCTATAATTCAGAGGAGTAGGTTGATGAACCGCTTTGTGGCCGTTCATGCATTTCGGCATGGCATTTAGAGACTAGTCAGGTCGAGTCTATTCGTGCCTCTCTCGAAAACTATGCTTTTCATATTCTTGATTTTCTGGTTTTGCATTGGTTGGTGCATAAATCAGTGAGAAAACAAGAAACTTGAGAGTAAAGAGGAAAACTCTTCACATAACAGAAGACATCTCCACGCTAGCTAAGTAGCTAGTGCCGACTGCTGATCAACATTAGAAAAAAACACACGAAAAAAAAAAAAGAAGAAAGAAGAAGAAGAAGAAGAGAAAAGACCTTAATCATAAGGAGATCATGAAATATCTGAAGGAGTAACAGAGCCTTGGCTTTATGGAGGAAGTGGCATGCTTCACCTTTGCAAGCTCTCATCTGGGTTAAAGGCCGCAGAGCGATTTGATTAATGTCATTTGAATTGAGCCACGGACGGACGCTTTATAGATCGAGTGAGTTAAAAATGAAAAAAAAGGTAAGGCATCGAAAATGGTAATGCTTAGGATCAGTTAGGCCACCCTCGTTTTCTCACACAGAGATTCCATAATTGGAGTTACTTAAAAACTTTTCCTTTTCAGATCATGTCAAAGATGGCAGTAAGGAAATCTCAAAGCGTCGAATGAGCGAGCATAGTTGATGCGCAATTCGTATGGCAAATGAGGGTTTCATGGCCAGTATGAGCGATGGTATCTGAAGCCGCGAACCCGAAATCTTATCCTATTTCTAATCAGCTTGAATTGTCTCATCCAGTTCAAACGGATACACCAATCAATTGGAGTAAAGGAACCTACTTGGATCGCTTCATAAGCTGGACCCCCTTTTTTGTTTTTTCGTTTTTTGGTTGGTGAATATGCATGATATCTTGTCGTTGTATGAGTTTGACATATGAAACTAACAAAAGTCTATTTTGAGATGGACTTGGGATTATCCGCATAAAATGAAGATGGATGAAATGTAAAGAATGTAATATGTCCATCACAGAAAGAATTACAAAGTAATCCGGCAATTGTGAATAAAAGGAAAGTTTTTCAGCGATGTAACATTCTAACGCTAATGACCTACCAAAAAAAAAAAGAGAAAATTACCAAAAAAAAATCCTAAACTTATTGTAATTTTTCCAATTTAGTCCTAAGCTTTCTTTTTTTGGCAAATTCAATCCTAAACCTTTTGTAATTGTGTCAATTCAGTCAATTTGATCACATTTGGCTGATCAACACCTATAGGGGAGGGCTGAGGCGGCTGGCCAGTGGCTTGCTAGGTGAGGAGCAACTAGGTAAGGGCGAGCTCGCCAATCCATTGGCAAGCTTGTTGTCGCTGGGTGAGGCCAGCCCTCATCAACCTTGCCCATGTCTAGTGAGGTAGGCCTGGTCGATCCACCAGCGAGCTCGCCCTTGCCTAGCTAGCCATTGGCTAGTCGTCCGACCCTCCCCTCTAGCGAGTCATTGGAGCATGAGGAAGAAGGAGGGAGAAGGATTTGAAAAAGAGAAAAAAGGAAAAATAAAAATAAAATATTATTAAAAAATTGTCCACTGCATACCGGTTGGCATCCACATTAGTGCTAGTCAGATGAATTGAATTGGTACAATTGCAAAATGCTTAGAACTGAATTGATAAAAAAAAGGTTTAGTACTGAATTGGAAAAATTATAACATGTTTAGAACTTTTTTGATAATTTTCTCGAAAACAAAAGAAGGTGACGCATTTACAGGAGGAATCGCCTGTTCGGGTATGTAGGCTCGTTCCATTTTGCTCATCCTCTCGACTTGACTCAAATCTTAATGGAATCTTCGGAAAAGTAGTCATCAGGCTCCGTGGCTATGAACAGGAGGAAGATGTCATTTTTAACTGTGCAGTATGAAGCTGCTAGAGCTGCCCTTGCTCCTGACCTCCTTATGTAACTGGACCAAGAAAAATCGCATATCCTTGTGTAGTTTTTTTTTTCCTTTTTTAATAAAAATTTAGGCTCCATTTTTTTTTACGAAAAATTTGATATTTCTAGAAATTAATTTTTTTGAGGAGTTCTTTTTGTTGTTGAGAAAATGAGAATATTTTTTGATATTTAATTGAAATCTGAAAATGAATTGTAAATATTTTTTGTTGTTTGAAAGGGAAACTTCTTTTCCTAAAAGAACATGCACTATTTGTATGACAGAAAAAGATACCTAGCGGCTAAATTCCTGGTCATAGGAGTGAGGCTTCTCTGTCCTAGCCTCTCGGAACCCCAAACATAGGTGTCGGGAACCAACACCTGGCCTTGATGGATCTAGAACTATGCGCTGATTACTTGGGCGCGTGAGCCGAGCCTTCTGATATGATTGGTTAACCTTGGAATGTACAGTCTGGTCTTGGGCTCGGCCTCAAGAGACTCAAACTTGACCGTTGAGGACTTGAGATCTAGCATCGGTGACTTGAGCTTAGGAGCCAAGTACTCAAGCACGACTGCAAGGAATCGGGCTCTAACTTGGACACAGGAGTTGGGCACCCCACTTGGGAATCAGGCACATGTATTGAGGTCCCGAGCATGGTAGGTGGGAACTTAGGCATAGCTACTAAGGTTTCGCCTTAGCCTCAAGAGACCTGGGCTTGACCTTTGTGACAGTAGCCTAGGTGTGGATGACTTGGGCATAGGAGCCAAGTACTTAGGCCTGACTGCCAAGAACCTAGCACAAGCATCGAGGTCTCGAGTTTATGCACCGGTAAGCTAGGCACGAAAGTTGAGTAACTAGGTAGGACTACCAAGGACCCTAGCACAAGCATTGACGTCTCGGGCTTAGCCTTTGTGGACGTCGGTCTTGACTTGGACGAAAGAGCTGGGTACCTGGGCATGATTGCTAGGAACTCGAGCACAAGCACTGGAATTTGGGGAATAGGCACTGAGGTCTTGAGCCTAGCCTTAAGCGATTTGAGCTTGGGCTTCGATGACTTGGGCATGGGAGCTCGATACTTGTGTTTGGCTGCCAGGGACTAGGGCATGGACATTGGGGTCTTGGCATTGGTGTCAAGGGACTTGGGCTTGGCCATTGAAGAACCGAGCCTAGCCTTGATGTACTCAGGCTCGGCTGACAATTACTTGGGCCTAGGAGTCGGGTATCTAGGCACAGTTGTCGAGGACCCAAGTGTAGCCTTAGCAGAATGAGGTTAGGCACTAGTGATTCAGGCATGCCAACATGGTTGTTGGGGACTTAGGTATAAGCATTGGGGTTTTAGGTACAAGCATTAGGGTTTCGGACCTGAGCCTAGCCTTCATGGACCTAAGCTTTGGGCGCTGGTGACTTAGGCACAAGAGTTGAATATTTAGGCATGACCGTTGGGGACCTGGGTATTGGTTCTTGGGCTTGGTCTCAAGGGACCTCATCCTAGCCTTTGTGGGCCTAATCTTGGTTGATGAGAACCAGTCCCTGCCTTGATGGACCCGAGCCCCAAAGCTGAGAACTCGGGCATGGCTATCGGAAATCTAGGCATGCGCATTAAGGTTCTCATGCCTAAGTGCCAAGGTCTTTGGTTCAAACGCCGATATTTAGTTGTATTTTGGAAAACGATTTTCGATTTTCAAAAGAGGAGTAATTATCTTGAATTTAGCATAGGTTTTCCTTGTTGACTATAAAAAAATCTCTTTAATTTATTTTCATAAGCAAATCATATGGAAAAAAATTGAATATGAGTTATTTTCTACGAAACAAATAGAATTCATATATGCTGTCATGCACGCCTATATCATAAATTGCATGCAAGCAAATGGAGTCTAAAACGGTTTGGGGCAATCCAAGACTTGAAACATTATGATAACAAAATCATAGGTCCGGAAAATGCCTGCATGGACATAAACTATAATCTAAGAATGATGCAAAAATCATCATGGAATATAAATTTTTTCATAGATAGTTTGGTTCATCTGTCATCACTGCTGCAAACTAAAACTATTCCAACATGTAAATCTCTTGCAGTACCTTTACAGAAATTACCAACAACGGGGGCAATAGAACATGCCTCTTGCCAAGCCTGGGTGACTGATTTGTGTTTGTTTCCTTCACCACAGGGACACGAGTAAGTAGGATATCGGTAGACTTTTCAGAGGTGAAATGCTCGTGAGCAGGGAGTAGAGAGTTGACTAAAGTTCATTTAATATTGCGATAAGTTTCTAGCTTAATTAAATAAGAAGATGGCCACATGTTATTAAAGTCGATGAAACCAAAAGAGCCCTAAAGCGAAAGGCGACAACATGGTTATAATCACCGGCATGGAAGAATCGTTGCCACCTGGCAAAAATGCATGAATTCATGCGAAGCAACTGGGACCCACTTTTAAAACAATAAGAATAAATGATGAATTAGGAACAAGTCTTAAAGAAACTAGTAAAAGTAGCTTCTATAATCCGATTACACAATAATGACATTAATCCAAATCCGATTACTCAATAATTTAATGTCCTATCTTCTTTTTATTGTCTAGTCGGAAAACAAAACGGCATCCTTTCGACAATAAAAGCTTAGATGCATGGCTAAATAGTTTGGAAATATAAGACTGGCTTTTGTCGCCGTCGTTTAATAAAATGGAATTCAAATAATGAGGAAGCGATGCTAGATATACTAATCCTTAATGAAACCTTTTCCTTAAATGACTTGAAGATTTCCTACTTGGGTGCTTAAACAAGATTCCATTTATTTCAGCACTCCATTGAAACTTATTATGTTACTTATTAAGTTTAAGTAAGATAATTAATATAAGCTAATACTTAAGCGAAAAAAGAAGAAGTCTTTTAATTGATGCTCAGAACATAATGTCTACTTCTTTGTGAACTTTCACTAGTATTGCCATGCTAAATTACATTCAAAACTTAGATCACACAACAGATTCTATCAAACCCAAGGTTATTTAGGTTTCAACAAAACTAAAGTCATGCATTAAGTGATTATTCATTTATATGAACGGTGCAAAATTCTTATTATCGTTGCACGAATTGCAACTCATACACGAACCATCTCAGTCTCCCGAGAATAGAAAATAAGGTGACCAGTTGTAAGGCTGAGGAGGAGGTTGATGAGCCGCTCGGTGACCGTTCGTGCGTTTGGGCACGAACTTTCGGGCCCAGACATGCTTGCCATTGATGATGAACTTGGTCTTCCCTGAGGCGTCGAGCACGTTCTCGATTGTCGAGGCCGACCGGAACACGACCCGTGCGAACAGCGGCTGTTCGCCTGCCTGCACTTCCTGCATGTGCAGTGCCTCCACGCAGTCACCGTACGCCATCGTCAAGAACTCCCGCACCTCCCACTCGTGCACTGGGTACCCCTTCGAGAACGTCACGAATAATGTCCGGTCGTCGGGCGGCACGGCCTCGGCTTCCTCTCTCTCTTCGAACCAGTATTTTCGGTTCTGATGGCCAGTGGGGACGTGTCGGTTGATCATGACGTGGTCGTTTGTGTTCTCATTCCTGCGCCGCCGCATCCCTGGAAACGAAGGGCTATCGGGGAGGCAGACCGGGGACGTCGATGGGGACGGGTTGTGACCAGCGTTCCTTATTGCAATGGCGCTCTGCATTATGTCAGTCAGGGCTCTAACGCACACGGTGTCGATAATCTTGGAGATCATTCGGCGGGCATCGTCCCGGTGCTCGTGGAGGAACTGCGGGGAGATGCGCCGGCCTATCACGCCCCGCATGAGAGGGACGTCGGCGGTGTCGTTCGAAAAGCTGCTGTGGTTGAAGATGAAGTTGAGGCAGGCCATGGCCTCGTCAGCGAGGTCGCTAACGAGCATCTTGGGAAGCGAGACGACGGTCTTGACAGCGTGGGGGAAGCCACAGCGCTCGAGCCAGAGGAGGAGGGCGACGACGTGGAGGGACTCGGCCGGGTCGCGGCAGAGGTGAATGGCGAGGATCGTGTAGAGGGCACGGTCGATGGAGTGGAAGAGCGCGTAGTGCTGCGGCGGGATGCGATGAGGCGCGGCGTTTTCCCCTTCGGGCCAGTCCATTTCTTCCTAGTGGGTGCGTACGTACATATAGGTGGGGAAGGACTCGGTTAAGGCGCTGAAATCCTGCACGAAAATCATCCATCGTTGTAATGGAGAGACTGTTTTCTTCTTTCTTTCAAAAAAGATGGTCGAAATTACGACGCTGAGTATACTGAAATCCAGTGAACTCGAAGCGAAGGGAAGAGAGCGAAACTAGTCAAGCGTGCCTATCCGGGTTATCTCTCGAAAACGATGCCCACATCGGTTTAAACGAAGAGGGACGAAGGCCATGTTCTTGATCTTCTGGTTTTCGCATCGGTTGGTGCGCAGATCAGTCCGAGAAAAACAAGACATTTAAAGAGCAGAGAGGAAAGACTCTTCACATACCACGCTCGAAGAGAAGACATCTCCATGCTTAGCTAGTGCTGAACGTTGATCTTACAGAGAACAAAAACAGATACAAAAGCCCAAAATAAGAAAAAAAAAAACATGAGTTTTTCTCAGAAGGAGATCATGATGAACCGTCTTTTAAGGAGGCTATGGCGATTTTAAAGAGAAACCAAAGCCCTGTGACTTTATAGGGGAACCGGCATGCTTCGCATATGGAGTGATGTGATTAATGTCATTTGAATTTGAGCCATGAACGGACACCTTTTCGAGCGAGGAAAAAACCAAATGAGAGAGGAGCGATAAAGGAACCGAATATGGTAACGCTTAGGATCGGTGAGGCCACCCTCGTTTTCTCGCACAGGGACTCCTTAGTTGGAGTTACTTCAAAACTTTTCCTTTTCAGACCGTGTCAAGGATGGTAGCGAGTAAATCTCACAGGGTGTAGAACAAGCAGGGGGGTAATTAATGCGCAATTCGTTTAGAGTGACGGTATCCGAGGCCATGAACCGAAATCTTATCCTCTATCCTGCTCAGACCCATTCAGATTTCTTCATAAACGGCACCCCTTTATTGTGTTTTCGGTCAATGAATATGTAAGATCTCTTGTATAAACTGGTTGTGGTTTGAGCTCTGCCAGTCTACTTCGCGTTTCATCCATGCCGAAATCCCTCAGTTTCTCGGGCAAATTCACCCTCCAGTTCATTTAATATCCTTGAGAGGTTCTTAAAGATTGTCCCGCCAGTGAAGTTGAGAGGTCCTAGAATATAGTCAGTACAGACTGAGTAGCGAGTAGGCCATTTCTGCAAACTTGACGAGCGAAACCAATGGCAAGTCTATTTTCACATGGACTTGGGCTTATTCACGTAAGATGAACACGGATGAAAAGTAAAGAACACGAAATGTCGGTCACACAAACAATTACAAAGTAATTCGGCAAATGTGAACGAATCAGTGATGTTACATCCTAGTATTCATAATCTACCTAAAAATGCAACAATTTTATAGGAGGAATCACCACTTCAGGCGTGGAGGCTCATGTCATCCTGCTCATCCTCTCAACGTGAATCAAATTCTAACAGAATCTTCCAAAAAGGCGGCCCCAACCTCAAATTGAGAATCCACATATGACAGATACCATCCCAGCAGCCGATTGGTTCAAGAGCACTCGTTGCTCTGAAATAGGCGTGCCGCTCTCGGGTTTCAGCTCCCATCACCAAACTATAATATTGGTCATCGAGCTTTGCAGCTATGAAGAGGAGGAGCATGGCATTATTAACTTTTCAGTATGAAGCTGCTAGCTGCCCTTGCTCCTGACCGCCTTGGACCAAGAATAATCATCTATCCTTGGGCAGGAACGCAAAGAAATACTTTTCGGTATGCAAGTCGTGCATGCCTATATCATATGTTGCATCAAAGCAATGAAGTCCAAAACGGTTTGAGGAAATCAATGAACTTTACATAGGTTCATTCAAAAGAATCATAACCTCAGACATTATAATAACAAAATCATTGGTGCTAAAAATACCCGCATGACATCTCCTACAAACTAAGCATGATGCAGAAACTATAACAGTCTAGTCAATTTTCTGTGAGACCCTCTGTCAAGTCGATATGACTTTTTCATACATAGTTTGGTCCGTCATGTCATCACAGTCGTAAACTAAAGCTATACATGATTCCAACCTTTTGATTAATGGTAAGCATACCAAGCCAGCTTTGACCTCTGTTACATTTCTGGTCCTTGCTCGTCGGTGCAAAATTAGAAAAAGAATGATTTCCACCAGAACGCTAGAAGTTTTGCCAGCAATGCCACATCTGCTCTGTCAGCGAAAGAGAGGTTTCAATAGTCCCATGCATCATTCCTGTGATTGAAAGGTGAACAAAGAAGGGAACAGAGATATCAAACTGGACTGATATTCACACTCTCCAAAACGTTGCCAGTAAACTTCATATTTATGTTCCTTGCTGGCCCTGCGAAATATCCATTGATGTCAGTACAGCCTCTACCGCCATTATCAGTCCCAAAAATTTAAGCACTGTGGTTTTCACCATCAAGATCTCTCTCTGGCCCCTGCAATATCTAAGAAAATTTTCAGAGAAAACCCAACAGCCTTTGCCATCCTTTGAATAGAAACATATACCTTTTATCACTATCAGGATTTCCTTTGGATCCCTCACATAGCCACAACCAGAAATTTCTGGCTGTTCTAGGCTTCTAATAAAGGAACTAGACAGGGCGTCTTGGCTTGGCTTGATCATTTCTGTAGGTCATAAAAATGATTTTATGAGGTACTGCCAAAATATAGGAAATATATCAAGACAAGGAAATAATAGATGGGGAACTACATTAGAGCATACAAGTACTTGAAATGTCATCTCATTGACCGTGATCTCTCCTCCAACTCTCACACGATTTTCTTTGAATCTCAACATCTGCAATACTTCGAGTTCTGCTTGTCAGGCTTTCACACCATATCATCATTCATTCTAACATATGCTAGCATTAACCAACTTAAAATAAGTCTTACATGTCCTTGAATCATGCATGTAACCATAGAACAGTCAATTTGATGTCCTCTCCAGCATCGACATCTATAAATTCATTTCATTCCATTTTGAATTTCTACGGCATGTAGCATTTCAATTCACATGTACGTAGCATTGTTTTAAGATGACTTTTGCTTTACGTGAGTGTACATACAGTAATAGCTTAATACGTGACTTTAATAATTTCCATGTTTAAGCACCAATAGGTTATAGAATGTCAACATTCAAAATGCAGAAGTAAATGTAATGCAGAACCTGAGCTTCCACAGAGGACATGCGAGCCAAATAACTCATACAGCCCTACTGCAGAAGGAGAATCTGTGGAGATATCAAGATGAAGCATCTCCATAGTTGAGCCAATGCTGATATGTTAGGGAATGTATCCTGTTCATCAAACGTTGCTAGGGCACGGAGCTACCACAAAAGGTCCCCTGTCAGTGAGCAATTTCACTGGTCGAGTTGAAACATGGCGTGAGATTAAAAGTAGTATGAAGGTGGAGCGTCTGAAGCATGCTAAATGGCTGTTATCCATAGAGTTTTGGCATGACTATGCCCATTTGCTTGATAAACCAGGAGCATGGGCATCTCCTTTTCTCAATCATTGGTTGAGTATCATGCCTTCGTCTCTAGCTTATCGTTAATAATTAGAGTTGGACTACCACTTGCACATGCCGCCATCCTGCAAATACTGAAAGAACAATAAAAAAGATCACAAATAGGAAAGGAAATGGATTCTTAACAGCATTCGAAATGGGAACAAGAGATAACAAAAGTTCGCTTTTGTCGGCATTGATTTATACGAGCTTGGCCGTTAACAATAAAACGCTTTCTATGGCTGATGCAACATCTGAGCTGTTCTTGGTAATAAAGGCAACAGTTAACCACATAAGAAACATACTAGATATGATAAGGACATGGCAGGATTCATCTTTTGTCGGCATTCGGAATCTCGCTATTGTAGGAAACGGCAAAAGTATCTCTTCCAGATTAAAAAGAAAAAAAGAAACTTAATTACATCAAGAGGTACAAGGAACCCTATGAGGTATAATAACAAGTTGATCAATTTGAAAAGAAATTCCCCCTATCATCTGCCATTTGCCAAACCGATACCAGTACATGATTCAAAGAAATTAACAACTTTTGGCCAAATAAAGGAAAGACGAAATTAACAACTACCACTCTGTAAACTAAGAGAAGAAAAGAGGAAACAGTCAGAGAGGAAGTAGCTTCTATTGAAATGGGTAACCCAAAATTTTCATAGCAAACAGAATAGGAAAATGCTAATGTTCCAATGTGTCACTAGTTCATTCATATATGCATACTAAATAGCATTGACGGATCTAAAGATAGGGGGAAACTATTAATGAAGTAGAAGACTGCTGTTCCGAAACAAGAACTGTATGAAACCCCTTGAAAGGCTAAAGTACACATCTTTTGATAATGACATTAATAGAACAAAGTTTGGACCCTGCTCACGTCATCAAGAATCGCATACATTTCCTTTTCGCATTCCATTTCAAACGACATGTCTATCTATTCTTTCGCAAACTTTCTATACTCTTCCTGCAGAAATGTACACCATGAAGGAAAGTAGCGCATGGTTTCTCCACTTCTAATGGAAATTTACAACAACGTAGGTGACAGAAGAGTCAGAAACGAGAGGTGCCTGAGCGGAACATGGAAACCGCGAGGTAACGAACGTTGTAAGTAGGTGGATCATATAGAGATCGACCCTCGAACGACTTCCCCGGCATTTCAATCGTAAACCATA
Organism: Eucalyptus guilfoylei; assembly: GCA_016097605.1. Classification (NCBI taxonomy): domain Eukaryota; kingdom Viridiplantae; phylum Streptophyta; class Magnoliopsida; order Myrtales; family Myrtaceae; genus Eucalyptus; species Eucalyptus guilfoylei. The sequence goes on along the minus strand of CM027862.1, from coordinate 5,279,310 downwards.
TATAATCGGAAACAGAACACACCACCGTACCATATCATCGCTTTCAGGGTCGCTACTTGTTCTACACGAAAATCAACATGGAAAGAGAAATCACTTCACTAGGGACACGTAGCAGGAAATCGCTCCCAGCCCCTCGCTAATTAGCGAGGATTGGTTTCAACAGGCAAAGCAGAAGCAAGAAGCAAGCGAGCTCCTTTACAGACCCCCACAAACAGGTCGCAACGAAGTCGCCAGTACGTAAGAATGGGTGATATCTTCACAAGCTCGCGATCATGCAAAGGGACCCATCACGAGAAACTAGCGATACTCACCGCGCGTCCTTCTTCTCCCGGCGACATGGGACGCGTCGGCGACGGACGTCGTCCAGCATGTCGCCGTCGGGCTGACTACGGCGGCCGGAGAATCTGGAAATCCGTGCGGTCCGGGCGTGCTCGTGGAGATTCGAACGAGCAACGAGAAAGCAAACTACTTCGCCGGAGGCGAGAGCGCCGCCGTGCCCGGGAAGCGTCGGGCGTGGGGGTAATACTGTATTTTCATGGTTCTCGATTTTCCGGTTAATCCTCGGACGGTACTGATTTTTCACGTTTTTACGTCGTGTGAGTTGCTTGTCGGTCGCAGCTTAGCGCAAAGCAAACTACTTTTTTTTTTCCTTTGTCAAAATCTAAATAATTACTCATATGATGTTCAAAACCAATTAAAAAGATTTATATATAGTTTAGATTTTTTGAAAGTTTCGTTAATTTAAGATTGCAATGAACTCAAAGTCCGTTTGTCATGATATTCGAAAAATTAGAAAATTTCAAGTAAAAATCAGTCCGAATGAAGCGTATGCGGCATGCTTTCATCTTAGATTGATAAGGAACATCTAGACCTTTCACATTTGCATTGTATAAGTGCTTACACATAAACTCACGTCCTAAAACTTAGATGATGTTTTCAATATTAAAGAGAAAATAAAAGATTACTATTTGTCAATGTCATGTACCAAAAGATTCATCAAAATAAGCCACAAAAACTAATATTTTATATGTTAGATTGTTATATAAATTAGTTATATTCAGTAAATGGGTCATAAATGAGTTTAGAATAATAATCTATGATAATATGTGTATTAAATAAATTTACAACTTGCTCAGACCTATCTTATCTCTATGACTCTCTCATATCTTATCCCATCTTGTGTTCGTTTACTTCGCACTTTCACTTCAGTTTTGGTATGAGTTTTCCTAAATTGGGTTTCATAAAAATGAGTCGAGCTAGTTGTAGATTAGATATGCGCTGTGTTGGATATGAGTCACTAGATTTGTATTTTATGAAAATGAGTAGAAGCGGGTAAATGGGTCAATTTGGGTCGGATTATTTTGGATCCGATCCGATCCGATCTATCCAACCCATCTGTTTGACGGGTCCATATACCAAAACCTATCGATCTTCCTGGGCCGAGGCCCGACTGAAAAAACTGGGTCCATACCGTCGGCCCGTCGTGCTCTGTTTCCTCTGTAATCTCACAGCTCGGTGACGTACCCTGTACAGAAACCTCACAAAACCCTAACCAGCGAGACGAACGGGGCCACAGTCCCCTCCTCGGGATTCTCCGACAGATGCCCCCAATCGCCCACGATTCCTCCGACGATACACGACCCCCCAATCCCCGCGCCGTCCCCGGCTCGTCCCAACAGATCTCCGATCCTCGTTTCCTCAATGCGAAGTGCTGTCCGGGCTCCCGATTCGGCTTGGTGATGCCACCGGAACTGTCTTCCGCCACTTCCCCATGAAGGGCAGAGATTCCCAGCAAAAACCCATCTCGGAATCCGATCGAACTACAGTAAAGTTCCGATTTTTAATCGAAAGGGGTAGTAGCAGCGGCGCTGGAGCTGTTGGGGGCGGAGCTGGAGCTGGAGCTGGAGCTGGAGCTGGAGCTGGTTCGGGTGATGGCAATGGGCTGGTGATGACCCTCCTATCCCTCGTCGCTCGCCGTCCTAGGGTTCGAGCCGCCGGTGTCGCCGCAAGCTGCTTCCACGCTCAAGCTCAGGGAGGATCTCGCGGAGAGGTAATCGATGGACCCGAGGCTTGGTTCGTCAAAGTCGCGTGCTCCGTGTTCGTGTATTCGCGCGGCGTGGATGCTTGCTTGGGTTACTTGCGGCGGCACTTGACGCCCTCGATCGCGTTCGAGGTCACTCGGCGGCTGGGGGATCCGAAGTTGGGGTTCGGGTTCTTTGAGTTCAGTAGGGTCAACGTGGGCGTTGTTCATTGGCCGGTGACTTATGATATGCTCATGAGAATGTTGTGTCGAGCTGGTCTTCATGATTCGGCAATGGCGGTTTTTGATTGCATGAGGAGTGATGGGCATTCGATCGATAGTGCAAGTTACGGGTTTTTGTTATTGTCATTTGCGGAAGCGGGTAAAATTGATAGTGTGAAGCATATAATTGGGAAGGTTCATGACAGTGAGATACAGATGAGTTCCCACATCTGTAATACGATATTGAACTTGTTGGTCAATAGGGATCAGGTGCACCAGGCAATTTCCTTGTTTAAGGAGCATTTGCTATTGCACGCCAGTCCTGATACTTGGACTTTGAATATTTTAATCAGAGGTTTATGCAGAGTAAGAGAAATCGATAAGGCGTTTCAACTTTTCAATGATATGGGGAGTTTTGGTTGTTCTCCAGATATTGTTACTTTTAACACACTTATAAATGGATTATGTAGGGTCAAGGAGATAGATAGGGGGCACCATTTATTGAAGGAAGTCCAATCAAGGTGTGACGTTTCACCGGATGTTGTGACATACACGTCAGTTATATCTGGTTGTTGCAAGTTGGGTAGAATGGAGGAAGCATCCCTTCTGTTCGAAGAGATGAACAGTTCTGGCATTAGACCTAGTACGGTTACTTTTAATGTCCTAATCGATGGCTTTGGTAAGGCTGGAAACATGAGCTCTGCCCTTTCCATGTATGACAAGATGCTTTCTGTTGGTTGCTACCCTGATGTTGTTACCTTTACTTCCTTAATTGATGGGCATTGTCGAGTGGGGCAGGTGAATGAGGGCTTGAAGCTTTGGCGGCTGATGTCTGCTAGGAACATATCACCCAATGCTTATACCTTTTCAGTACTTATCAACACATTATGTAAGGATAATAGGTTGCACGATGCTCGTGAATGTTTAAGACAGTTGAAGTGGACGGATATTGTCCCTAAACCATTTATTTACAATCCAGTAATGGATGGGTTCTGCAAAGCGGGTAACGTAGATGAGGCAAACATAATATTGGCGGAGATGGAGGAGAAGGGATGCAGACCTGATAAATTGACATTTACAATTCTCATCATTGGGCATTGTATGAAGGGGAGAATGATGGAAGCAATGAGAATTTACAATAAGATGCTGTCGGTTGGTTGTGCTCCTGACAGCATCACAGTCAATTCTTTTGTCTCTTGCCTTTTAAAGGCTGGGATGGCTAATGAAGCCTTTCACATAAGGCAAACTGCCTTGGAGGGCCTGAATTTGGGTCTATCCTCTTTGAATAGGGCTGTTCCTGCTACAATGAATGCAGGCATTCTTGTGGCTGTTTGATGGAAAATTGCCATGTGCTGGGCTTCAATTTTTTGCGGCTTGAGTGATTGAGTGATGTCCTTCCACCATCATACATCCTCGCAGGTGTATAGCTTCTTGCACGAATCAGTTATGAAGCTGTAAGTAATCTGGCTGACTCGTTATTTGAAATTAGTAATATAATAATTCTTGTTGTGCTATTTGTGAAAGCTACCAAATGTTCATCATTGTCGTTGTCGTCATTATGATTATTCTGCTATTCTGGTGCTACAGTTAGAGAATATTGCGGTTTCTTTTTTGCATTAATGGATGCATGACAATGGATGCTACTGTCTGTCCTGCTTGCCTCCAATCATGTGCTGTCCTGATTAAAGATTTGGACACGTGTTTAGTTTCACTTTCCATGCTCTTAAAACCATGATGCACAAGATCTCATTCCTTGCTTGGGTGAACCCACCTCATTGCAATCTTACTATGTTTTCTCTTTTACTTAGCATTCAACGGTCAGTTGCTCCATCACATCATTGATCTTGCCGAAGTCTTCACATAAATTGGCAATAAGCAACTGGTGCCATCATCTCCTGATTTGTTTCTGCTGGATTAATGATCCTTGTGATTTTGATAGTGTGGATGATTCAATTAGCGAACTGCTGACTAAGCTTGGAGAGTCGTTTTTTTCTTTTTATTTTTGGGGATGTTTATCAGTATTAAGGTGCTGATGTTTTTCTTTGTCTGGAAAATAATGTCTATACTTATTGTGTCGATGATTGCACACTTGTTTTTATGAAGAATGAAATGCACAGTAGGATTTGCAGAATAATGTCCATCAGTTTTTTAGAGTGACGTGCTTACCGACTTTGTTTTCATCTTTGTTGGTTCTCAGGCTGGGAGGTAGCTCAATCTGTCCTGGGGCATGAAAAGTCTTTTGATGTTGTGAAGAGCTTATGCACATCCAGTACAGCAACATCAGGACTCGGGAGGTAATACCTGGCATCACAGCTCAATTATGCAGAGAGCTGGAGACAGTTGTTTCGTGTATAGTAGAGAGATTTTGATAGCTATCTAGATGTCCCCATGGATCATAAGTCCACAATGGAGACTTCTAGCATCCAAGTCGAAAGTCTGGCTTATGCATCACTAACGAGTGAGATGATCAGGAATGAACGATGCCCTCAGGAAAAATGAAACGCAGCTGCTATTGCAAGGCCTTAATGGGTCATTAGCTTTCCAGATCCCTCAATCCTCTGCTCATTTTAAATGTAAAATATCCGCTGTTTTTGATCATCCGAAATAATTTGTCGGCCTCCCATTTATATGCAAAGGAGGAGAAATTTTATCAAGGTCGAGAGAAGGGATCGATTTTTGGGTTATGTTTCATCGTAAGCTAGAAGGGAAAGGATCCAACAATTTATATTCTTTTGTTGACTACATTTTATATCACTCTAGGAAGATATTAAATTAGCAAAGGTTTGGTACAATTCTTTTTCCTGGGTAAAAGAACGAGGCATATTTCACCAGCTCTCTCTCTCTCTACTCCTGAGCTGTAATTTATTTTGATCGATAGATCGAGTGGAATATGACATAACAGATGAAAAGAGAACTATGAAGATCGCGATTTGAGAGCTTTTGAGGTTTGCACGCACCAACAGGGCCATTACACCCTTACCTATTGTTGAATGGGAAGATATCACGAAGGATATTCATGTACGGACCTTAACCCAATATTTTACCGTAAGTCAATTTCTGTAAGGATATGAATGTTAGCTAATCTCCGTTAGTAGTTGGGGCTCGGGAATGGCTGGCGGAGGTGGCTGGCCACAGGCGAAGGCTGTGATGCCCTTGCCGGCCCTCGTCGGAGGGCCACACGAGCCATTACTGGTTGCCAATCTTCCTTTCCACGTCGAGCCACGAGAAAACACCTTTCTCCGCGAGCCAAGAAGAGGGCCTTTTTGTTCTGTTCTGCACAAGAAAAGATCTTCGAGGGTCCCCACTTTTCGGGCTTATCGAGTAACGGTCGCCGGTTCGGAAGGAAGGAACGAGGCTAATTTTGGAGAAAATATTCATCTCTTGGGTATGGCAAAAGTACCAAAAAAAAGTTATAAACCTATTACATTAATATTAGTTCATTTTCAAATTTTTTAATTAGAGCAAAGTCCTAAACATTTTCACATTGATATCAATTGAATTAATCATAAAAGTATGAAAAAAAGTTCTAAACCTATTGTATTAATATTAATTCATTTTAAAATTTTTTAATTGGACTAAAATTTTAAACATTTTCACATTGATATCAATTCAGTTTATTTGATTAATTTAGATAAGAAATTACTGATGTGAACACCGGCCGTTCGACGTGACACGAAGAACACTAATGTAGACATTTTATAATTTTTTTTTTGAGAAAAAAGAAAGAAAAAAAGAAATAAAGAAATTCAAAAAATTATTAAAAAATTATAAAAAATGTGTAACGTAGGATGGGTGTCCACCTGAGCAATTTCTGATCTAAATTGACAGATAGACTCAATTGGTATTAATGTGAAGAGATTTACGCCTAAATTAGTCTAATTGAAATGTTTATAATTATATTGATAACAATTAAATAAGTTTAGGACTTTTTTGGTACTTTTTTCGCCTTCACTGTGTTTGGCAAAGGCCTGGGAGGGTTGATGAGGGCATTCCAGCCCTCGTTTGTGGCTGACGATCTTTGTCAACCATCGCGTAGGCCGGATTGATAGAGGGAAATAGAAAAAAAAAGGAAATAAAAAAAGACAAAAAGAGAAAAAAATAGAAAAAATGTAGAAAAATTTATAATTTTTTTTTATAAAATTTGTCTACATTAGCGTCAACTATCTTAACAGTTGTATCATGTAGGAAGGCTGGAATCTAATTCGGAGATTGTCGGTTTAAATTGATTAAAATAACTATATTGACAAATCATCAAAATGTTTGAGACTAAATTGATCAAATTGAAAAGTTTAGAATTGAATTGAGTCCCGTACGATAGGTTTGAGACTTCTTAAATAATTATCCCCTTTATTTGCATGCCTTGTTATTAATCACTCTATGAACATATTAAATTGGAAAATCTTTGGTACTATTCTTGTTTCTTTGGAGAAAGAATGAGGCATATATCATGAGCTTCTCTCTCCGGAGCCGTAACTCCAGTCGATTGAGCTCATGGGAAATGACAAATGCAAGAAAAAGAGGACCGTGACGATTGCAATTTGAGAGCCTCACAGTGTTTCCAGGCACCAATAGGACAAGTCAATTACTGTAACGGACGACCAAAAAAGAAAAGGAAAAAGAATTACTGTTGTGCAACATGTGCACAATACGATGTAATTCGAATTAGCATGTTAAGGAATGAGGATATGAATGGCGGCTAATTGAACTATGAACTTTTGATTATCTTTGCATGTGTAATTTGCCTTGCGAATAAAAGATGTTGGCTACTGTCTCTTCTGGTGCAATCAAAGCTAGTATCACCTCTCCTTGGCTATCTAAACATCGCATGGTCAGTGTTAGCATGTGTGTAAGACCGTGCATTCAATCTCTACTGAGTAAATAAGCGAGAGCGTTTGGTTCGAGTGAAATTTTGCCCCTTCAATCCCATGCTGTTTTAATGGCGGAAGAATCATATTTTCCTTTGCAGCAATGCGTTATTCTTGCAACGATAGGGTTTCATGCCATGCAAACATAGATTGGCATTTATAAGGTCTTCGTTGACATAACAGTAACCATATGGAATTACAATTGTCCCGAAGATTATTTTTGTACGCTAAAGCATAAACCCTACTAAAGCATAAACCCTTCTATGCTACATTACAGTACTCAACCTTGAGGTGAAGCAAATATGTCTCGAATCACTTGGCGCACGAGTCCATAGGTTCTCTAAAAACAATCTAGGCCACAATAGGGTATGATGCACAAGTAGCGATACCTGCAATTTAAGATCATAGATAGACGAGGACGGAGTAACTTAGTAGAAAGTCAAGCATAGAAGGAATGGACATGGAGTAAAACAACTGCGAGAATTTTAAAAGCATTGTTATCCTAGCACCGCTTTGTTCAAGTAGGTCGACCAAAACCAAAAGAGGGAACTTACCACACATGTTCTTCCCCATCTCCACCTTGCCGTATCCTTTGTCGCCCCAGCTCTCTCCCCAAGAATTCTTGATAAGCCAGTATGGAACACCGTTTTCAACTCCATAACCAACAGCGAGAACAGCATGGTTCACATCCTGATATAATACATTCAGTTTTCATTAGGTACGAGCATGAGGATTGCCTTTCATGCAAAACTTCATTAGCAGTAAGGAATCAAATTATATGGATCTTGACAAGATAGAAGCTCAAAATTAAATGTCACGGTTGAGATTCATTGATGTAATTAAGAATAATAATGCGAAAAATAGAAATGTGGAATTTGCGTGTATTTCTATATATATTAATGAAGAGTGAAACAAATTATTTATAGGCTTTATTAGATAACTATTCTAAAATAATATCTCAATCAAAATATGTACAATCAAAGGGAGATATACGTGCAATATACGTGCCATTTGCCTACGGTATTTGCGCAATATCTTGAGAGATATAAATAATTAACAAAATTATTAAAAATTTTCTAATGATGGAAATTATCTTGGAGAAATCTCTAATTATCTTTAGTCGATGTTTGGTGTCCATGTCAATGTCGGTGAAACCATGCAAGATGACCAGCGGATTTTCCGACAAGATAAATCGCTGATGGCATTTAAGTACTTAATTTTTCAAATTTGTGATTTTCAAGTGAGCACTGTACCAATGTTATGGTAGTTGTGCTATTCTTAACCCATATTTTGATGTATATATCAATGAAGAATATAACAACCTACTTTTAGGTTTTATCTTAATCAAATGCATAGCAAATACAACGGGTACACTAATCAGTAAGATTAATGAAGTAGCAATTAATGCAAAAACAGCCAACAACCACAAATAAGAGCTTTTGTATTTTTACTGGTTCGTATCTTCAGAGAAGTTAGAAAGGGTTGATGACAAATTTTCAAACTTTTTATTCCATATGCCTTGAAACCAAAGCAATATCTTAGGTTTTTGTTTGAGCTGTACGAGATGATCAAATAGAGATATAAGTGCAATATATGTGTTATTTGCTTGCGATATTCGTGCAATAAACGTGCTATCTTGAGAGATATGGACAGAATTATTAAAATATTTCTAACAATGAAAATTATCCTAGAGGAATCCCTAATTAATTCCAACAGATGTTTAGAAAGCTTCATGAATCCTACGCAATGGCATTCTTTGAATATGATTGAGATGGAGATAGTGTTCCTTTCATTTTATTTGGAAATGCTCACCATGGAAGTGCTACCACACGTATCGCTGGTGAAGACACCCGTCTTGTTGTAATGGAACTGGAAGCCATCCGTGACCTGGAATGCCACACTGACTGGCCGGACCATGCCAACTGCATGCTTAAGTTCATCCTCAGCACCCTGAATCCACCATGCATTGCAAATATAAACATAAAGGCAATTTGGAACTATCTTTAGGAAATTTCCGGAGCTTTTTTTTTTTTTTCTCCTCCTTTTCTTTTGGCTAACTCTACAGATTGCCCATGAAACTTACCATAGAGATGTTGACAGAGTCGACAACTTTGACAGCGACCCTGCGAGCCGAGAATTGGCAGGTACCATCCTGTGCAGTATAAGGATAAGCTTCCTCGGTCTCAAGGCCACCGTTGTACTTGATGTACTCGAAGGCTTGGGACGGCAACCCACCATCGCATCCGTGGTTGTTGAAAGCTGTAGCGCAGTCCACGAGCTGCTGCTCAGACAGAGAAATTCCTTTGCCGTGTTTTTGGTGATAAGCAGCCTCGAGAGCTCCAGTGGCGCTGCAAAAGTGCAAATTAGAGGTCACTAGCACTCCAGCATCGTGGCATCTCAATGAGTTGCCAAGTTAATAAGTGTGTTACGTACTAATGTGAGTAACAAATATAAATCTAAGAGAAGAGAAGGAGAACAAAGAAAAACCTGAAACTCCAGCAAGATCCACAGATGCGTTGATTTTTAACTGGGCTTACGATGCCCTCTTTTCTCCAGTCTTTCTGCAAATATGAAGGATTGGAAGAAAAAAGAGATCTAATATTGACACAGGTCTCGCACTTCAATGATCAGCTAGTAGATTCTACAGTAATAAGCAATCTAGTCTTGGATCTCATGAAAAGTGCCAAAACCTTGAGATGGAAGAGAGAGAATAAGTTGTTTCAGCAAGCACTTTCAATCAGTAAAAGCGAGGACAAGAAAGTTCAATCGTCATGGATGGAGCTAATGGATTTTTGTCGTTATAACTCAATTATACATGAATGTTTCAAAGAAAGTGAAGAGTGTGTTTATTTCCTGGAACCCCATTTTCTGCTTTTGGTTCGCTTAGGAAAATGAATTAATAGAAAAATATTTTCCTAGTCAACGAAAAATGTTTTCCTACCAAAATTTAAATTCAAGAAAACGATTTTTCGTTTGAAAGAACTGGAAAATATTTTCCAAAATGTTTTCCTAATCTTAGAGCCCTTGGTTATTTTTTTATTATTTATTTTCTTTTTCTTTTCTTATTTTCTATTTTTCTTCCTCCTTCTTCCCCCTTCTTCCTCCACCGTTAGCAACCAGCCAAGACACGGGTTGGCGAGCTCGAGGTTCGGTCGATCCAGGTGAGCCCGAGCTTGGCCAAGACCAGCAAGCTCGCGACTCGATCGAACTAAGTGAGCCCGAGCTCAGCTAAGGTTAATGAGCTCGAGGCTCGCCTGATTTAGGCAAGCCCGAGCTTCGTCGAGGCCGACGAGCTCACGGCTTGGCCAATCCAGGCGAGCCTAAGCTTGCCAACCTAAGCTTTGTCGAGGTTGGTGTGCTCGCAGCTTAGCCAAACCAGACGAGCCCGAGCTCGCCTGGGTCAGGCGAGCCGTGCTCTGTTGTGACCGACAAACTCACGGCTTGCCCAGTCTCGGCGAGGCAGCTATGGCCATCGTTAGCCGGTAGGGGCGGAGGAAGGGAAAAAAAGAGAAGGAAAGAAAAGAAAAGAAAAATAAATGAGAAAAAAGAAAATTAAAAATTCCAATTTTTAAAAAGAAAAATAAAAAAAGAGAGATAAAATAATTAAAAATTCGAATTTTAAAAATTTATAAGTTTGAATTTCTTTTGCATGAAATAAAGTTGTGAGTTTAAAATAATTTTTCAATAATATCCAAACAACAGAAAACATTCTTGATTATATATCACTAAATAAAGAAAAAATAACCGTAATCCTAGAAAATATTTCACCGGAAAGCAATTTTTTATATTATTGAGTTTTTGGTAAAACACATTCACCCAAAAATATGATGCGGATGCAAGGCAGCTAGTGGTAGCTGAGTAACTATTTTGCTGTAATTTAGCAGAGAAAATTGCCAGTCGATACAGAAGACACCACACAACTAAAAGCAGTACAGCTGCTAGTCTAAATCAAAGTAGTTTTATCTCATTGACCGAAGGATGATACGAGCGGAAAGCTTTCCGATTGAGGCATCGCCGTGAAAAATACCGTTTCGGGAAGAACATCGTCGGTGAGCATGTGGCTGCCCTTGGTGGCGGCAGAGCAATTTTGAGCAGCTCCCAGTTTGTGCGTCTTGAACTCCTCCCAGCTCCAGTCAGCATACTCTGTCAACCCATCAAGCACAAATCAAACTCAACGACGACAGCAGCAACAGCTAAAATATACCATCTCTTCGGCTTCGGGTTATGAAAACAAGTCGAAACGACTATGACCGAATTGATCTTCAGGTCTAAAACAAGAAATAGAAAAGGAGAAAATGTCAAGAACTGCCACGTACGATTAACAGCGAGAGTGTAAGGCAAGCCCTTCTGGTTGGTGGATCGAATGAGCTTGAGATTTTCCTTGTAATTATCGAACCTCAACTTGATCTCCTCCACTGTCTCGTACGTCTTCCCGTAGCTAAACCAAACACCAACAACGCGGATAAACGACAATAATCGAAAAGGTCAACAATCTGTTATAGATAACAAAGGCGAATTTACAAATCAAGAAGACACCCGGATGAGTGTTAGAGACGACAAGAATACTTCTTGATTTTCAATAAGGTCATGCATGTAATTAGGATCATGTATTTTTTATTGTTTAATATCAAAATAGGCTTTTTCTTGATAGCATTTTTCTATTGCGACAACAGCCTTCTATTGAATAGCTTGCACAGTCACGCTGAAGTAGCTAATTCTCTCTTTATCGACTCTCGCATTTTTCGGATCTCTTGTCGAAACTAAAATTGATGTCATTGATGGTACATATCCCATATTTCAACTTAGACAATCATCTAATAAAATTTATAGGTTCATGTACTCTTCATTGTCTAACATCCACAACTCTATTTTTTGCATTATTCTTTTTAAGTGAGGTGTTGATATCTAACCTGCGGGCAAATTCTACGAAGGAGTGGGCGGGAATGGTGTCGCCGACGGTTTGGTGGATGGAGGACTCGAGGTCGGCGCCCTCGAAGCCAGCTGCTGCGGTGGAGCAAGCGGTCACGACGAGGAAGAAGGAACACAGAAATCTAGCACCAGCCATTCTCTCTCTCTCTCTCCCCCAGTGGTTTCCACAAACTGTGTGGGCGTTCGGAGATGGAACTGAGTGAACCGAGCGGAGATGGACGGGGATCTTTATACTTACGGAGAAGCGACAGTAAGTCAAGAAAGATACCGAGCAGGCAATGGCCCGATTAGGGCTCATCACGTGTGTAGACCCGACTGGGTCTGTGTCTCACAGTCCAAACGAAAGGAAAAGAACAGGCGCTTTTTCTCTTTTGTGCTTGTATTTTCCAAAGCGTTTGGAGGGCGATGACGCGGAGTCAATCTCCTTCTGACAGATTGTGTTGTCCAACGTGTCACGACATATAAAAATGAAGTCCAAGATCGTCCAATGGGAAATATCTTGAAGGCCATATGCATACATGCATGATACTTTATGCAAGGATTACGACAAGATACACGTCTTCACGAGATGATTTCTACGAGTTCGACAGGAAAGTAATCCAAAGCTTAGTCTCACATAAGTTTGGAATTCACTATCACATGATTGAGTGAAGCTACACACAAGAAAAGAAAATGCCATATCGAATCGAGCTCGAGCTCAGTATTGTGCCGTGAATATTACGTTGGAAATCAAGTTGGAGCAGTCGACCTTGCCCGATTCTTTGATCACATAATATCGAAGTGGATTACGACAAGAGGAGGTCAAGTCATGTTGTCGTGAAGTCCAAGTCTTCGCAAGAGGAGGTCAACTCATGTGGTGAAGTACAAGTCTTCGCAAGAGGATCATTTTCTCCTTCGTTTTCTTGGCCCAGGGAATCTAAGAATCAGTCAAAAATCTAGAGTAGCAGACGGAATTGAGCTCTCTCGAGATGGTCTACAAGAAAAGTCATGGAGACAGGGAATCTTTATATTTTTTCATTTTTTGACTTTGAACGGGTCTGACACATTAGACACGAAATAAATAGAAGGAATCCGATTAAAGATAATAATAAATCTAAACTCTACTATTGACACTTAAATTTTGACTAAATATTTAAAATTAATTTGCATAGAAAATTACGGATCAATTTGACCCCAACAAAAAATATTTTCTCGCATCACGTAGGTCTTAGTTTCCATTAGGTTTTATATTCTATTTTTATTTTTTATGTTCGGATAAATTTAAAAAGAAAAAAAGAAAATGGTTTTTATGGGGCTGGGCGTGAAAGCCCAACCCCTTCTTTTGTTCTTCCCCGCGTGGGCCCCTAGGGCCCAGCCTTTTCCTTCCTGGCCCGGCCCCCTGCTCCCTTGTCTTCTTCCTCCCCAGTCTCTGCAACGCATGCGCAGAGGAGTTCCGACGCGCATGAGGCCGGGTGGAGGAGGAGACGGCGATGTACGGCGGAGCAGATGGGGGACACGCCTTCAATGCAAAGCAGAGCACGCAGGTGGGCGGCTGAGGCGACGCCGGTCCGGCCGCACCAAGGCCGGTCGGCGTGCCAAGAACCGCCGGCCGAAGTTCCGTCAACCGACACCCCTCCGCCTATAAATAGGGCTACCGACGGAAGGCTAAGGACACGAGTGGAGAGAGATCGGAGGCAGCTAGCTTCAAGTACTTCCCCCGAGAGACATCAAGGGAGGGCCGAGAGCCAGCAAGCCGGAAATCGAAGGAAGGGAGGTCGGCCGGAGAGGGAGTGTCAGATCTGAGCGAGGGGGTTCCGGATCTGAGAGAGATCTGGGAGATCGGAGTCGAGAGAGGGCGGAGAAGTTCGGTCCCAGATCTGAGAGAAAGAGGGTCGGGAGTGTGAGCCCCTCTTCGCCGCGTGCGACGCCATCTGCTCGCAACGTCGCCGCCGGCATCTGGATCTGGTGAGCAGGGCCCTATCCCCGCCCCTTTTCGCACATACCACGTCGAAGCTTGTGACCGTCCACCTTGCGCGATCTCCGGCTCCGACCGTTCGTCGTAGGCTGCCATGGTTTTTTCCGTCGTCTACGCCATGAGACCCGTCGCGATCTTGGGTCTCGATGAGGGCGTCCTTCTCTCCTCCCTGCCGGCGTACCCCGGGTGTTCGGAGAAATGTCCGAGAGAGTCCATGCTTAGACCCTCGAGCTCGGTACCTGCGACGGTGATGGGCGATGTGGTCGGCAATGGTGGCTGGCCGGGCGGAGGCTGACTTGTCGGTTTTGGGGCTGGCTGAGGCGGTGCTGGCGGAGGCCCGAGCTCAGACCGAGACGAGCTCCGCCGCCTCCGCCGCAGATCGTCGGGAACAAGGGCACGAGGGAGCCGGGTCTGCAAAGGGGATGCCGGGTCGCCAACCGAATCGGGCGTGGGTCGTCGTTCGGGTAGGGTTTGGTCAGAACCGGGTCGCTAACCGGATCGGGCGCACGGGTTTTAGTCGGGTAGGGTTTTGGACAATTCGGGCCGGATGCGCTTGGGCCGGGTCTCGTTTAGTTCAAGCTTGGACCGGGCATTTTTTTTTGGAATTATAAGTGAGTTTCGGGCTGGGCCCATGTTTCAGGCCCATCCGGGCCAGCCGTTGGCGATCCGGGTTGGTCCCAACTCGGTGATCTGACCCGGGTCGTTTTTAAAAAAAATAATATTACATTATAATAATAAAAAATGATATTTTAATAATAAAAAAATAAAAAAAATAAAAAAAATTTATTTTTCAGAAATAAAAAAAAATCAAAATATGCTATGTTTTCCCAAAAAAATAGAAAAAAGTAAAAAAAAATAGTTTATATTTTCAAAAAAGATAAAAAAATCCAATTATATATTTTATGTTCAAAAAATAGAAAAAGACAAAAAATTATGTTTTTTCTCCACAAATGCATGAAAAATCCCTTGATAATCCAAAAAAGCCTTATGGTTTAAACAAGATTAGATATTGGAAGGGCATTAGTGATTGATTAGTATAATCAAGTTCCTGATTTTAATTTCTCTGATTGCATAGGAGTGAAATATTTCTCTCAGCACCGGAGGGTCGTGTGTGTCCCGATTAGTGTAAGGGAAAGGTAATCTCCGACGGTTCTTCGGTATAAATTTTTTTTTTCCCAGTATTTCGCTTGGGTTTCTAATCAACCCACCTCAAATCAATTAGTGTCGACTCCTATTTAAAATTAACTTACAGGTTAAAAACTTGGATCATAAGTCGTGAATTGATGGGCTTGGAAGAGTCCGAGTTAAGCCTAATAGACTTAGTGAGCCATTAGCCTTTGCCGTCGCTCGGGTGCTAGGGCGTCGATAAGGAGGTCGTGACAACTTGGCGACTTCGCTGGGGACAATTTTTTTTGTGGACTTAGGCTTTTTTTATCTTGTTTGAACGCTTTATTAACTTGGGTTTTTTTTTTTTTTTCCTTTTGTGCAGGTTGGTATTTTAGAAATCATTTTTAATTTTAAAATAAAATGTCTTGTGATTATAAACTGCTATGCATGTTAATGTTTTTGTACTGCACGTGGCACACACAACCCAGCTACCGGACCTGGGCTGTCATAAGATATTTTGGATGGTGTTAAGAAAGATACGGCCTTGAACGTGAAACTGCGATGTGGAGGTTGCCTTTTTTTTCCCCGAATTTCTTTAGGTAGAGTCGAGGTTAAGAAGATATGATGCCAACGTGAGATTGCAATGGGCAGACACCTTCTTAATTTCTCTAAACCTTCTTAGTTAGATATCGAGCCACACGTATTATACGCATGTCTATGTACTTGCCATTTTCTTTAAAAGCAAAGTGATTTCTTTATCTTTTTTTACTCAGTCTTTTTTTATTGGCCCATGGCAATTTAGGTCGATTTTTCGGGTCCCAGTTTATATGTAATGGGAGGAGACGATATCCAGTTTATTCCTGCTCCCAAAGCAGAGCTCTTCAAATGGTGGGGCCAATTGGACTGATTTGCCCAAGAGCGCGTGAAAGCCAAAGTCGGTCATCTTCTATTGTTGTTTCAAATCCCTGTTCATCCTGAAGTCCTATAGGCGATAACACATTTTTGGTGCCCTAGGACATCCACTTTTATGTTTGGTGGGTTTGAGCTAACCCTAACTTTGGAGGAATACATCATCATTATTGGAATACCTCTTAAGAATAAACTTGTTAAGCCACCAACAGGTATTGACTTGTTGCGTGGGTTAGCGTGACTTTTAAGAACTGAAGTTCATGTTATGAGGCAAATCCTTGAAACCAACCATAATACCCGTCCACTAGCGATTTTGATTGCTTGCTTTGAAAATCAGCCCATGACCCAAAAAAGTGAGATTTTCCCCATAGCCTTTTTCGAGTTCATCATTTTCCCTCTTCAAAAAGATGTCATAAGTCCCTCGATGACATGGGTGGTTGATCAGGTCTTAAGGGGGAAAAATTATGTCAACATTATTTTAGCCGAAACATTCTTATCCCTTAATCGTTTTAAAGAAAACATAGAAAAAATCATGCGTGTGTCCCCGGAAATTTTACAGGTCTGGTGCTTCTTTCACCTAAATGAATTTCGATGTCTTATGCAATTGTCTGAAATAAATGATTTCGAAAATCCACTATAGAGATTTGTGGTTCTAGGTCCATACATTCCTAACCAAAGCTATTTTAATTGGATAAATTTTCTAAGGGACCCTGCTCCTGACGCATTCCTATGGTGTGCTGGTTGGTTCCATGAAAAGAGAGCTCGCTTTGCTTGCAAACGTTGCAATCCAATCCCGTTGTTCGGCCTCACCGACGCCACTCCCTATTACCTATATAGGGTGGCACGACAGTACGGAGCCCTTCAGGAGATCCCGCTGCCTTTCAAGACGAAGATTTCTCCACTCTTTTTCACCCACCAAAGCCGTGACTATGCATTCGATTTCCATTATCGAGGAAACATAGAGCAAGTGCCATCGCAAAAGGATCGTGTTACCTGAAGGGCTTGAGGGGCAGGAAAAGGCCCATCATGCCTCTGAGTCCTATATCCACAACCGTCGTATCCCGAGAAAATTACGGCCATTGGTCCCTAACTTGACCAACAAAATCTGTCAACACAAGCAAATAGAGCAAATGGAAAGGGATTTGGGAATAAGCTGGGTATAAATCTTCGCAAGAACATCTTCGCAAACATCTTCGCAAAATTACATCTTAGAGCCAGTTCAAGAAAGCAAACATCTTCGCAAGAACAAGGCTCCCCGTCGCATATAAAATAGCAGTCATATGCCCCGTAGTGTTGATATTATGAAAGTTTTAGTCCCATTGTTTAGGGACTTCTGTTTAACACCTAGTATTTCGTTCTGTCATTTTAATTTCAAGTTTAGATGTTTGAAGTATGTTGTCTATGAAGTCCTCTTTTGATAAATAAAAACAGCTGGACCGTTGCCATGGGTCAATATTTATTTACTCTTGTGCTCATTCATTGTTTTTGCGACATTCAGTAGTCATTAATTGCCGACCACCGGTCACCCACGAATGGCCTTCAGCAATAGCGGCTGATCGAAGTAATGTACAAAATTGCGTCGCTAATATTGAAGACGGTGTAGGATAAATGTCCATTGTCCTTCGACAACTCTCGAGGCAAATGGAGTCCACTTAGGCCAAACCCAACCCCGTAGCTGCCTTAAATGCACTTGTGACACTTGCGAATTTGCCAGAGGATAACCAACAGGATAGACAGTTTGTAAAGATCATGAAGAAGCTAAGCCAGCTGCAGGGGAAAGATCCCATTGATCTGTCTAATTATGCCAGTGTTAAGATCCCGGAAGAACTCAAAATGCCTAAATGCGAGGGGTATGCCAATACATCTCGCCTATAAGCCTATTTGCAAGCCTACCTGGTCCGAAGGATGATTTGATCGTACCGATCAAATCTGACTGGCCCCGCCTTACGGTGGTACATTGTAAGGAGGAGTAGTCTCCTTAAGACTTGGGGGGAACTGACTGATGCTTTCCACTAAGAATATGGCGTTGACATCGACACCAACATCGTCTCGCCTCATGAAGAGCCGATAGTTGCGAAGAGGAAGGATAATATGTTTTTAAGAACAATTGCCGTGTCAAGGAGGAGCCCGACCGCCCAGTTAGACCTGCAGCCCACAGAAGAAGATATCGATGTAGCCCTGTATGATAAATAGACGACAGAGCAGTATCCTATTACTGAGAAGCTTCTCACTAGGAAAGGCAAGGAGCCCGTAGATGAAGTCAACACCATAAAACCTATCCAGAACCGAAGCATGGCAAGGCAGCTTCCCAAGCTTACCGCAAGAGCTAGGGTCCAAAAAATGCTGACCCCCATCAAGCTAGAAAGCGAAGCTCTGCCATCTCCCAGTCCCCTCGACAAACTCAAGCTAGCAAAACGAATGGCTTTACTCAAAAGATCAAGACTAGGAGTCAAGAAAAGAAAGCCTAAGTAATTCGAGCCGACACCTGCCACTGAACGTAGGCAAAATCAGACAACCAATGAGCTGTCACACCCAGATTTCGAGCATCCCCTAAGGTATAATCCCGAGAGCTACCAGTATTATACAGATGAAATCAGCCATTCATCAAATGACTGCCTCCCACCCACGCACAGGGTCCAAAGCCTATTAGAAGGAGGAACATTTGTCCTTCATAGCTTATCTCCCAATGAGTTGCTAAACTTGTCACCCGATCGTGAGGATAACGTAAACACCTCATCCTTGGTTGGAAATTTTGACCCAAAAGAAGGCAATGGGATGATCTCGGTAGAGTCCATCTTTCCTGAAGTAGCAGAATTCACCACCGAAATGGATATGCAATGGGAAAACCAGCTGCCTAACCAAGACACGGCGGGTCCATCTTGCCTTCATAGGATTACGATTCCTAGAGAAATTGGGGTACTTAATCTCCGCAAGTATAACGACACGACTTGTCCCATGACCTACTTGCAATATTTCCATGCTAAAATGAGTCGGCATTGCAACCGGACGCCATTCATGACTTAGGCCTTCCAAGAAAGTCTCACAGGGCCAGCATTGCAATGGTTCTTCATGGCAAGGATTTACCTCATGAGGGATTGAGATGAGTTGTCTTCCGCATTCTTGCATCAATAACAAAGCCAGATTGGAACTGAACTGCCTTGCAAATATTTGGTTCGTATCAGAAGAAGACCAATGGAGGATTTCCGAGCATATACAGAAAGGTGAGAGGTCTTCATGATGCAAACCAACTCTCAACTGGCCGAAGAAGAAATGATGAAGCTATTCATAAAGGCTTTACCTCGCAAGCATCGTTTTTGGTTGCATGAATTGCACTTTCGTAACTTCAATGAAGTGGTCCTCTCATGCGAATATTTCGAGTCTATTGGACGCGAAGAACTCAAAGGCACTTGATTTCGGGACCAACACTATCAAAGTGCTTCTTTTCATATGAGTTTTCATGGGTTTTGGTTGTTCTTATAATCTAATGTTTTCTATCCTATCTAGTATGTTATTGTTGCATTTTCCATTCCAGCAATTTAATTTCACTCAGAATGTACAGTTCTAATATTTTGAGAGCATGAGGTGGTGCAATTACTGTAACGGACGACCAAAAAGAAAAGGAAAAAGAATTATTGTTGTGCAACATGTGCACAATACGATGTAATTCTAATTAGCATGTTAAGGAATGAGGATATGAATGGCGGCTAATTGAACTATGAACTTTTGCTTATCTTTGCATGTGTAATTTGCCCTGCGAATAAAAGATGTTGGCTACTATCTCTTCTGGTGCAATCAAAGATAGTATCACCTCTCCTAGGCTATCTAAACATTGCATGGCGAGTGTCAGCATGTGTGTAAGACCGTGCATTCAATCTCTACTAAGCAAATAAGCGAAAGCGTTCAGTTCGAGTGAAATTTTGCCCCTTCAATCCCATGCCGTTTTAATGGCGGAAGAATCATATTTTCCTTTGCAGCAATGTGTTATTCTTGCAACGATAGGGTTTCGACCATGCAAACATAGATTGGAATTTATAAGGTCTTCGTTGACATAACAGTAACCATATGGAATTACAATTGTCCCAAAGATTATTTTTTGTACGCTAAAGCATAATCCCTTCCATGCTACATTACAGTACTCAACCTTGAGGTGGAGCAATTATGTCTCGAATCACTTGGCGCACGCGTCCATAGGTTCTCTAAAAACAATCTAGGCCACAACAGGGTATGATGCACAAGTAGCGACACTTGCAATTTAAGATCGATAGATAGACGAGGACGGAGTAACTTAGTAGAAAGTCAAGCATAGAAGGAATGGACATGGACTAAAGCAACTGCGAGAATTTCAAAAGCATAGTTGTCCTAGCACCGTTTTGTTCTAGTAGTTCTACCAAAACCAAAAGAGGGAACTTACCACACATGTTCTTCCCCATCTCCATCTTGAAGTATCCTTTGTCGCCCCAGCTCTCCCCCCAAGAATTCTTGATAAGCCAGTATGGAACACCATTCTCAACTCCATAACCGACAGCGACAACAGCATGGTTCACATCCTGATACAATACATTCCGTTTTCATTAGGCACGAGCATGAGTATCGCCTTTCATGCAAAACTTCATTTGCAATAAGGAATCAAATTATATGGATCCTGACAAGATAGATGCTCAAATTAAATGCCACGGTTGAGATTTATCGATGTAATTAAGAATAATAATGTGGAAAATAGAAATGTGGAATTTGTGTGTATTTTGATATATATTAATGAAGAGTGAAACAAATTATTTATAGGCTTTATTCGATAACTATTCTAAAATAATATCTCAATCAAAATATGCACAATCAAAGGGAGATAGACGTGCAATATACATGTCATTTGCTTGCAGTATTCGTGCAATATCTTGAGAGATATAAATAATCAACAAAATTATTAAAATTTCTCTAACGATAGAAATTATACTGGAGAAATCTCTAATTATCTCCAGCAGATGTTTAGTGTCCATGTCAGTGTTGGCGAAGTCATGCAAGATGACTAGTGGATTTTCCAACGAGGTAAATCGCCGATGGCATTCAAGTACTCAATTTTTCAAATTTGTGGCGCTCAAGTGAGTGCCGAACCAAGGTTATGGTAGTTGCGCTATTCTTAACCCATATTTGGATGTGGATATTAATGAAGAATACAACAACCTATTTTTAGGCTTTATCTTAATCAAAATATGCACAATCAAATGGAGATATACGTGTCATTTGCTTGCAATATTTGTGCAATATATGTGCTATCTTAAGAGATATGGACAGAATTATTAAACTGTTTCTAACAATGGAAATTATCCTAGAGGAACCCCTAATTAATTCCAATAGATGTTTAGAAAGCTTCATGAATCCTACGCACTGGCATCCTTTCAACATGATTGAGATGGAGATAGTGTTCCTTTCATTTTATTTAGAAATGCTCACCATGGAAGTGCTACCACATGTATCGCTGGTGTAGACACCCGACTTGAAGTGCTGGAAGCCATCCGTGGCCTGAAATGCCACACTGACTGGCCGGACCATGCCAACTGCATGCTTAAGTTCATCCTCAGCACCCTGAATCCACCATGCATTGCAAATATAAACATAAAGGCAATTTGAAGCTATCTTTATGCAATTTCTGGACCTTTTTTTTCCTCATTTTCTTTTGGCTAACTCTACAGATTGCCCATGAAACTTACCATAGAGATGTTAACAGAGTCGACAACTTGAACAGCGACATTGCCGGCCGAGAATTTGCAGCTACCATCCTGTTCAGTATAAGGATAAGTTTCCTCGGTCTCAAGGCCACCGTTGTACTTGATGTACTCGAAGGCTTGGGACGGCAACCCACCATTGCATCCTTGGTTGTTGAAAGCTGTAGCGCAGTCCACGAGCTGCTGCTCAGACAGAGAAATTCCTTTCCCGTATGCTTGGTGATAAGCAGCCTCGAGAGCTCCAGTGGCGCTGCAAAAGTGCAAATTAGAGGTCACTAGCACTCCAGCATCATGACATCTCAATGAGTTGCCAAGTTAATAAGTTTGTCACGTACTAGGGACAGTAACAAATATAAATCTAAGAGAAGAGAAGGAGAATAAAAAAAAAACCTGAAACTCCAGCAAGATCCACAGCCGCCTTGATCTTTAATCGGGCTTACAATGCCCTTTTCTCTCCAGTCTTTCTGTAAATATGAAGGATTGGAAGAAAATAAAGATCTAATATTGACATAGGTCTCACACTTCAATGATCAGCTAGTAGATTCTACAGTAATCAGCAATCTAGCCCTAGATCTCATGAAAAGTGCCGAAACCTTGAGATGGGGAGAGAAAGAATAAGTTGTTTCAGCAAGCACTTTCAATCAGTAAAAGCAAGGACGAGAAAGTTCAGTCGTCATGGATGGAGCTAATGGATTTTTGTCGTTATAACTCAATTATATATGAATGTTTCAAAGAAAACGAAGAAAGTGTTCGTTTCGTAGAACCCCATTTTTTGGCTTTTGATTCGCTTAGAAAAATGAACCAATATAAAATATTTTCCTAGTCAAAGAAAAATGTTTTCCTATCAAAATTTAAATTAAAAAAAAAAAAAAACGATATCCCCTTTGAAAGTACTAGAAAACTTTTTCCAAAATGTTTTCCTAATCTTAGAGCCCTTGGTTAACGAAAATTTTATTTTTACGAAAATAATCTTTTTAAAAAATCTAATATATAATTGTTTCTATTTTTTTATTATTTATTTCCTTTTTCTTTTTCTCTTTTTCCTCCTTCTTCCCCCTTCTTCCTCTGCTGTCGGCAACTGGCCAAGACATGGGCTGGCGAACTTGAGGCTCGGCTGATCCAAGTGAGCCTGAGCTTGGTTGAGCCCGAGCTTGGCTAAGACTGGTGAGCTCGTAGCTCGGTCGAACTAGGCGAGCCCGAGCTCAGTTAAGGCCGGCAAGCTCGTGGGTCAGTCAAACCAGGCGAGCCCGAGCTTGGCTAAGGCTGGCAAGCTTGAGGCTCGGCGAGCTTGTGGCTTGGCCAATCTAGGCAAGCTCGAGCTCAACAACCTAAGCTCCATTGAGGTCGGCGTGCTTGCAGCTTAGCCAAACCAGGTGAGCTCGAGCTCGCCAGGTTTGGGCTAGCCGTGCTCCGTTGAGACTAGCAAACTCGCGGCTCGCCTAGTCCCGGAGAGGTGGAGCTATGGCCATCGTCGGCCGGTAGTGGCAGAGGAAGGGAGAAAAAGAGAAGGAAACAAAAGAAAAATAAATGAGAAAAAAGAAAATTAAAATTCCAATTTTTAAAAAGAAAAATAAAAAAGAGAGAAATAAAATAATTAAAAATTCGAATTTTAAAAATTTAAAAGTTGGATTTTTTTTTTTTTTTTTTTTGCATGAAATAAAGTTGTGAGATTGAAATCATTTTCCAATAATATCCAAATAACAAAAAAAAAAAAACATTCTTGATTATATATCACCAAACAAAGAAAAATTAACCGTATTTTTAGAAAATATTTTATCGAAAAGTAATTTCTTATATTATTGAGTTTTTTTATAAAACAAACGCACCCGAAACTATGATGCGGACGCTGAAAGCTAGTGGCAGCAGAATAACTATTTTGCTGTAATTTGGCAGTGAAAATTGCCAGTCGATACAGAAGACACCACACCAGCGAAAAGCAGTACAGCTGCTAGTCTAAATCAAAGCAGTTTTATCTCATTGAACGAAGGATGATACGAGCGGAAAGCTTCCGATTGAGGC
Source organism: Eucalyptus guilfoylei (assembly GCA_016097605.1). Lineage (NCBI taxonomy): Eukaryota > Viridiplantae > Streptophyta > Magnoliopsida > Myrtales > Myrtaceae > Eucalyptus > Eucalyptus guilfoylei. Next base: position 5,255,565 of record CM027862.1, on the reverse strand, counting down.
ATCGCCGTGAAAAATACCGTTTCGGGAAGAACATCGTCGGTGAGCTTGTGGCTGCCCTTGGTGGTGGCAGAGCAGCTTTGAGAAGCTCCCAGTCTGTGCGTCTTGAACTCCTCCCAGCTCCAGTCAGCATACTCTGTCTACCCATCAAGCACAAATCAAACTCAACGACGACAGCAACGACGACAGCAGCAACAGCTAAAAGCCTAAAATATACCATCTCTTCGGCTTCGGGTTATGAAACAAGTCGAAACGACTATGACCGAATTGATCTTCAGGTCTAAAGCAAGAAATAGAAAAGGAGAAAATGTCAAGAACTGCCACGTACGATTAACAGCGAGAGTGTAAGGCAAGCCCTTCTGGTTGGTGGATCGAATGAGCTTGAGATTCTCCCTGTAATTATCGAACCTCAACTTGATCTCCCTGTAAATAAAAAATTATAAAAATTGTCCATTAAATTTGTGTTGTATAAAACTATTTTAGCAATACCATATATATAAGAAATAAACTTTCTTAAGTTTAGTTAAATAAGTCGGATATGAGTCAAGGGTCAGGTCGGGTATGGATAAAAAATTTTGCACTGCAATAAATAGGTAATAAACGAGTTAAATGGGTCGATTTGGGTCAGACCATTTATGACTCGACCCAAACTCGATCTGACCCACCTGTTTAACGGATCTAGCCATAAGTCAATTTCTATAAGGATATGAATGTTAGCTAATCTCCATTAGTAGTTGGGGCTCGGGAATGGCTGGTGGAGGTGGCTGGCCACAGGCGAAGATTGTGATGCCCTTGCCGGCCCTCGTCAGAGGCCACACGATCCATTGCTGGTTGCCAATCTTCTTTTTCACGTAAAGACACAAGAAAAGACCTTTCTCCGCGAGCCAAGAAGAGGGCTTTTTTGTTCTGTCCTGCACAAGAAAAGATCTTCGAGGGTCCCCACTTTACGGGCTTATCGAGTAACGGTCGCCAGTTTCTGAAGGAAGGAACGAGGCTTACTCCAGGTTGTTAAATGCCGATCTCTTCGGGTCTAATTTTGGAGAAAATATTCGTCTCTTGGGTATGAGAAAAGTATAAAAAAAGTTCTAAACCTATTATATTAATATTAGTTTATTTTTAAATTTTTTAAATTGGAGCAAAGTCCTAAACATTTTCACATTGATATCAATTGAATTAATCATAAAAATATGAAAAAAAGTTCTAAACCTATCGCATTAATATTAATTCATTTTAAAAAATTTTAATTGGACCAAAATTTTAAACATTTTCACATTGATATCAATTGAGTTCATTCGATTAATTTAGGTAAGAAATTGTTGACGTGAACACCGGCCGTTCGATGTGACACGAATAACACTAATGTAGAATTTTTTTAAATTTATTTTGAGAAAAAAAGAAAGGAAAAAGAAATAAATAAATTCAAAAAATTATTAAAAAATTATAAAAAAAGTCCACTCAGTGTCATTTGTGCAACGTAGGACGGGTGTCCACGTGAGCAATTTCCGATTTAAATTGGCAAGATAGACTCAATTGGTATTAATGTGAAGATATTTATGATTAAATTAGTCTAACTGAAATATTTATAATTATATTGATAACAATTCAATAAGTTTAAGACTTTTTTAGTACTTTTTTAATCTTCACTGTGTTCGGCAAAAGCCTAGGAGGGTTGATGAGGGCATTCTAGTCCTTGCCTGTGGCCGACGATCTTTGTCAACCATCACCTAGGCTGGATCGACAGAGGAAAATAGAAAAAGAAAAGAAAAAAAAAGAAAAAAAAAGTAGAAAGATTTATAAAATTTGTCTATGTTAGCGCCAACTATCTTAACAGTTGTATCATGTAAGAATGTTGGCATTTACTTCGGAGATTGCCAGTTTAAATTGGTTAAAATGACTATATTGGCAAATCATCAAAATATTTGAGACTAAATTGATCAAATTAAAAAGTTTAGAATTGAATTGAATCCTGTACAATAGGTTTGAGACTTTTTAAATAATTATCCCCCACATTTGCATGCCCTGTTATTAATCACTCTATGAACATATTAAATTGGAAAATCTTTGGTACTATTCTTGTTTCTTTGGGGAAAGAATGAGGCATATATCATGAGCTTCTCTCTCTGGAGCTGTAACTCCAGTCGATCGAGCTCATGGGAAATGACAAATGCAAGAAAAAGAGAACCGTGACAATTGCAATTTGAGAGCCTTATAGTGTTTCAGGCACCAATAGGACAAGCAATTACAGTAACGGACGACCAAAAAGAAAAGGAAAAAGAATTACTGTTGTGCAACATGTGCAAATACGATGTAATTCTAATTAGCATGTTAAGGAATGAGGATATGAACGGCGGCTAATCGAACTATGAACTTTTGCTCATCTTTTTGCATGTGTAATTTGCCATGCGAATAAAAGATGTTGGCTACTGTCTCTTCTGGTGCAATCAAGATAGTATCACATCTCCTAGGCTATCTAAACATCGCATGGTCAGTGTTAGCATGTGCGTAAGACCGCGCATTTAATCTCTACTGAGCAAATAAGCGAAAGCGTTTAGTTCGAGTGAAATTTTGCCCCTTCAATACCATGCCGTTTTAATGGCGGAAGAATAATATTTTCTTTTGCAATAATGCGTTATTCTTGCAACGATAGGGTTTCATGCCACGCAAACATAGATTGGAATTTATAAGGTCTTCGTTGACATAACAGTAACCATATGGAATTACAATTGTCCCGAAGATTATTTTTGTATAAACCCTTCTATACTACATTACAGTACTCAACCTTGAGGTGAAGCAAATATGTCTCGAATCACTTGGCGCACGAGACCATTAGGTTCTCTAAAAACAATCTAGGCCACAACAGGGTATGATGCACAAGTAGCGACACCTGCAATTTAAGATCGATAGATAGATGAGGACGGAGTAACTTAGTAGAAAGTCAAGCATAAAAGGGATGGACATGGACTAAAACAACAGCGAGAATTTCAAAAGCATAGTTATCCTAGCACCGTTTTGTTCTAGTAGTTCTACGAAAACCAAAAGGGGGAACTTACCACACATGTTCTTCCCCATCTCCATCTTGAAGAATCCTTTGTCGCCCCAGCTCTCTCCCCAGGAATTCTTGATAAGCCAGTATGGAACACCGTTTTCAACTCCATAACCGACAGCGACAACAGCATGGTTCACATCCTGATACAATACATTCAGTTTTCATTAGGCACGAGCATGAGTATCGCCTTTCATGAAATACATCATTAGCAGTAAGGAATCAAATTATATGGATCTTGACGAGATAGATGCTCAAATCAAATGTCGCGGTAGAGATTTATCGATGTAATTAAGAATAATAATGTGGAAAATAGAAATGTGGAATTCGCATGTATTTCGATATATAGACAACTATTCTAAAATAATATCTCAAACAAAATATGCACAATCAAAGGGAGATAGATGTGCAATGTATGTGCCATTTGGCTGCAGTATTCGCGCAATATCTTGAGAGATATAAATAATGAACAAAATTATTAAAATTTCTCCAACGATGGAAATTATACTGGAGAAATCTCTAATTATCTCCGGCAGATGTTTAGTGTCCATATTAGTACAGCGAAGTCATGCAAGATGACTAGTGGATTTTCCGAAGAGGTAAATCGCTGATGGCATTCAAGTACTCAATTTTTCAAATTTGTGACACTCAAGTGAGCGCCGTACCAAAGTTATGGTAGTTTTGCTATTCTTAACCCATATTTCGATGTATATATTAATGAAGAATACAACAACCTATTTTTAGGCTTTATCTTAATCAAAATATACACAATCAAATGGAGATATATGTGCAATATATGTGTCATTTGCCTACGATATTCGTGCAATAAATGTGCCATCTTAAGAGATATGAACAGAATTATTAAATTATTTCTAACAATGGAAATTATCCTAGAGGAATCCCTAATTAATTCCAACATATGTTTAGAAAGCTTCATGAATCCTACGCACCGGCATCCTTCAAACATGATTGAGGTGGAGATACTGTTCCTTTCATTTTATTTGGAAATGCTCACCATGGAAGTGCTACCACATGCGTCGCTGGTGAAGACACCCGACTCGTAGAGCTGGAAGCCATCCGTGGCCTGGAATGCCACACTGACTGGCCGGACCATGCCAACTGCATGCTTAAGTTCATCCTCAGCACCCTGATCCACCATGCATTGCAAATATAAACATATAGGCAATTTGAAGCTATCTTTATGAAATTTCCGGAGCTCTTTTTTTCTTTTCTTCTCCTTTTTTTTTGGCTAACTCTACAGATTGCCCATGAACTTACCATAGAGATGTTGACAGAGTCGACAACTTTGACAGCGACCCTGCCAGCCGAGAATTTGCAGGTACCATCCCGTCCGGTATAAGGATAAGCTTCCTCGGTCTCAAGGCCACCATTGTACTTGATGTACTCGAAGGCTTGCGACGGCAACCCGCCACCGCATCCAAAGTTGTTGAAAGCCGTAGCGCAGTCCACGAGCTGCTGCTCAGACAGAGAGATTTCTTTCCCGTGTGCTTGGTGATAAGCAGCCTCGAGAGCTCCAGTGGCGCTACAAAAGTGCAAATTAGAGGTCACTAGCACTCCAGCATCATGGCATCTCAATGAGTTGCCAAGTTAATAAGTTTGTCACGTACTAGGGAGAGTAACAAATATAAATCGAAGAGAAGAGAAGGAGAAGAAGAAAAAACAAACCTGAAACTCCAGCAAGATCCACAGCCGCCTTGATCTTTAACTGGGCTTACAATGCCCTTTTCTCTCCAGTCTTTCTGTAAATATGAAGGATTGGAAGAAAATAAAGATATAGGTCTCACACTTCAATGATCAGCTAGTAGATTCTACAGTAATCAGCAATGTAGTCCTAGATCTCATGAAAAGTGCCAAAACCTTGAGATGGGGAGAGAAAGAATAAGTTGTTTCAGCAAGCACTTTCAATTTGTAAAAGCGAGGACAAGAAAGTTCAGTCGTCATGGATGGAGCTAATGGATTTTTGTCGTCATAACTCAATTATATAGAAATGTTTCAAAGAAAACGAAGAGTGCGTTTGTTTTGCGGAACCCCATTTTTTTTGGCTTTTGGTTCGCTTAGAAAAATGAACCAACGGAAAATATTTTCTTAGTCAACAAAAGATGTTTTCCTACCAAAATTTAAATTGAAGAAAACGATTTCCCCTTTGAAAGAACCGGAAAACGTTTTCCAAAATGTTTTCCTAATCTTAGAGCCCTTGGTTAATGAAATTTTTTTTTATTAAAAATAATTTAAAAAAAAATCTAATATTTAATTATTTCTAAAAATATTTGATTTTTATTACCATTTATTTTCTTTTTCCTTTTTCTTCTTTTCTCTTTTTCTTCCTCTGTCGTCGGCAACCGGCCAAGACACAGGCTGGCGAGCTCGAGACTCAATCGATCCAAGTGAGCCCAAGCTCGGCCAAGACCGGCAAGCCCATGGCTTGGTCGAACCAAGTGAGCCCGAGCTTGGCTAAGGTTGGCGAGCTCAAGGCTCGGTTGATCTAGGTGAGCTCGAGCTTCGTCAAGGCCGGTGAACTCGCGGCTTGGCCAATCCAGGCGAGCCTAAGCTTGCCAACCTAAGCTCTGTGCAAGTTGACATGCTTGCAGCTTAGTCAAACTAGGCGAGCCCGAGTTCACCAAGGTCGGGCAAGCTACGCTTTGTCGAGATCGACAAACTCGCGGCTCGCAAGCTCCCGGCGAGGCGGAGCTTTGGCCGTCGTCGGCCGGTAGTGGCGGAGGAAGGGAGAAAAAGAGAAGGAAAGAAAAGAAAAATAAATGAGAAAAAAGAATATTAAAAATTCCAATTTTTAAAAAGAAAAATAAAAAAAGAGAGAAATAAAATAATTAAAAATTCGAATTCAAAAAATTTATAATTTCAAATTTTTTTGGCATGAAATAAAGTTGTGAGATTGAAATCATTTTCCAGTAATATCCAAACAACAGAAAACATTCTTGATTATATATCACTAAATAAAGAAAAATTAACCGTATTCCTAGAAAATATTTTACCGAAAAGCAATTTTTTATATTATTGAGTTTTTCGTAAAACACAAGCACCCGACAATATGATGCTGACGCAAGGCAGTTAGTGGCAGCTGAGTAACTATTTTGCTGTAATTTGGCAGAGAAAATTGCCAGTCGATACAGAAGACACCACACAGCTAAAAGCAGTACAGCTGCTAGTCTAAATCAAAGTAGTTTTATCTCATTGAACGAAGGATGATACGAGCGGAAAGCTTTCCGATTGAGGCATCGCCGTGAAAAATACCGTTTCGGGAAGAACATCGTCGGTGAGCTTGTGGCTGCCCTTGGTGGTGGCAGAGCAGCTTTGAGAAGCTCCCAGTCTGTGCGTCTTGAACTCCTCCCAGCTCCAGTCAGCATACTCTGTCCACCCATCAAGCACAAATCAAACTCAACGGCGACAGCAGCAACAGCTAAAATATACCATCTCTTCGGCTTCGGATTATGAAACAAGTCGAAACGACTATGACCGAATTGATCTTCAGGTCTAAAACAAGAAATAGAGAAGGAGAAAATGTCAAGAACTGCCACGTACGATTAACAGCGAGAGTGTAAGGCAAGCCCTTCTGGTTGGTGGATCGAATGAGCTTGAGATTCTCCCTGTAATTATCGAACCTCAACTTGATCTCCTCCGCTGTCTTGTACGTCTTCCCGTGCCTAAACCAAACACCAACAACGCGGATAAACGACAACAATCGAAAAGGTCAACAATCTTTTATAGATAACAAAGGCGAATTTACAAATCAAGAACACACCCAGATGAGTGTTAGAGACAACACGAATACTTCTTGATTTTCAATAAGGTCATGCATGTAATTAGGATCATGTATTTTTTATTGTTTAATATCAAAATAGGCTTTTTCTTGATAGCACTCTCCTATTGTGACAATAGCCTTCTATCAGATAGCTTGCATAGTCACGCTGATGTTGGCTAATTCTCTCTTTATCGACTCTCGCATTTTTCGGATCTCTCGTCCAAACTAAAATTGATGTCATTGATTGTACATATCCGATATTTTAACTTAGACAATCATCTAATAAAAATTATAGGTTAATGTACTCTTCATTGTCTAACATCCACAACTCTATTTTTCGCATTATTCTTTTCTAAGTGGGGTGTTGATATCTAACCCGCGGGCGAAGTCTACGAAGGAGAGGGAAGGACGGGTGTGGCCGACGGTTTGGAGGATGAAGGACTCAAGGTCGGCGCCCTCGAAGCCAGCTGCTGCGGTGGAGCAAGCGGTCACGACGAGGAGGAAGGAACACAGAAATCTAGCACCAGCCATTCTCTCTCTCTCTCTCTCTCTCTCTCTCTCTCTCTCTCTCTCTCTCTCTCTCTCCCTGTGGTTTCCACGAACTGTGTGGGCGTTCGGAGATGGAACTGAGTGAACTGAGCGGAGATGGACGGGGATCTTTATACTTACGGAGAAGCGACGGTAAGTCAAGAAAGACACCGAGCAGGCAATGGCCCGATCAGGGCTCATCACGTGTGTAAACCCGATTGGGTCTGTGTCTCACAGTCCGAACGAAAGGAAAAGAACAGGCGATTTTTTCTCTGTTGTTGCTTGTTTTTTCCAATGCGTGCGATGACATGGAATCAATCACCTTCTGACAGATTGTATTGTCCAACGTGCCACAACATAAAAATTTGAAGTCCAAGATCGTTCATGGGGAAAAATCTAGAAGCAAGATATTTTATGCAAGGATTACGACAAGATACACGTCATCACGAGATGGTTTCCACGAGTTCGACAAGAAAGTAATCCAAAGCCTAGTCTCACAATAGCTTAGAATTCACTCTTACATGATTGAGTGAAGCTACACGCAAGAAAAGAAAATGCCATATTGTATCAAGCTCGAGCTCATTATTATGCCGAGAATATTATTTGGAAATCAAGTTTGAGCAGTTGACCTCGCCTGATTCTTTGATCCCATCATATTGAACTTGATTACAACAAGAGGAGGTCAGCTCATGTTGTGAATTTCCAGTCTTTGCAAAAGGATCATTTTCTCTTTCATTTTCTTGGCCCAGGGAATCTAAGGGTGCATTTGGTAACCATTTTGTTCCGGGAACAATTTTTGAACAAAAATAATTTTTTCTATTTCTGTTTCTAGGAACAATTTCTTAATATAATATTTTATCAAAAAAAATAATTTTTTAGTATAAGAATGCGCTTGGTAACTGCAAAAAATTTATATTCCAAGAATAGAAATGCGTTTGGTAAACTTGTATAATTTTGTTGTTTCTTTAAATTTTTCAATATTTTTATTGTATTTTTCCTTTTTTTCTTTTTTTTTTTCCCTTTTTTCCTCCTTTGTGGTTGGTCGCCGACCACGGTAGTGGCCGGTGATCGGCTAGGCGAGGTCCAGCGAGCTTGCTGGAGCCTTGCCAAGCCACTGGCAAGGCTCGGCATCGCCGGGGGGCCGATGAGGCTCAGCGTCGCTTGGGGCCGGCGACGCTTCGACGAGGTCGTCAGCCCTCGTCGGCAGGTCGCCGGCCATGGCCGAGGCCGGCGACCGGCAAAAAGGAAGAAGAAGGAAAGAAAAGAGAAGAAAAAAAAAAGAAGAGAGAGAAAAATTGTTTATTGGAATTGTTCTCGGGAACAATAAGCTACTTTTTTCTACTTGTTATTTCTGTTTTAAATCTGTTCTCGAAAACAAAAAAAATAGATTTTTTGTTCTCGGGAATAAAATTTTTATCAAACACGGTTCTGTTCTTTTTTGTTCCCCGGAACAAAGAGCAAAAATTTTTGTTCCGGGGAACAGAAACGCTTTTTAACGAATAAGCCCTAAGAATTGGATCAAAAATCTAGAGATGTAGATGGAATTGAGCTCTCTTGATATGGTCCTACAAGAAAAGTCATGGAGACAGGGAATCTTTATATTTTCCCATTTTTAGATTTTGAAAGGCTCCGACACATTCATCTAGACGGTTAAAGATAATAATGAATTTAAACACTACTTTATTTCAGATCGAATTAGATTTACCTGCTCTTTTTCTAAAATCGTTGTGGTCACTCACTGGGGAGTGTAGGTGCGCATGTTGGTCCAACGAAGTGGCCGAGTCATCATCAACCACGACTGATCTGTCTCTTTAGTCTTGTCATGTCACACATTCAGTGCCCACGACCGAATCACGCCGCTTCGTGCGTGCGGCAGTATTCCACTACTTGCATTATTAACGACGAGTGAGGATAACATTCAATGAATGAGATGATGTTGTCCCCATCAGTGAGGTTTCCTGGAAGTTTAACGTTGGGATAGGTACCCGAAACCTACTTTTAGCTGGCCAAAGAGGGAGACACCTTGTCTTTATCATCGGAAATAATGCTCCCAACGTGAAGAATCTTTACATATAAACACAAGCATTATCACTTCGCGAGCCCCCGATGTGTGTTCCTCTATTGAATACCATATGAAGGCTATCTTCGTAGTCCACGTCATCAAATATTCCATGTTATCAAATACAAATAATATCGCGTTTGGATCGTTCATTTGGATCTTGATGGCATCTTACCATATTCATGAGATAAATTGAGCGTTATCCTAGATTTTAAATAGGCTTCTCCATAACAGAAAAAAAAATGACAATTTAATTTATTAGGCGAAGGAAAATGACACGTGCGGGCTAAGATAAACCCCAAAAATTCCTAACACCGCAGTTCATGAGCACAAAGTTAAACAAGAGGAAAAACCTACCTTTTTAGGTGAAACAAGTAAGGTCCCGTTAAGCCTCACAAGACATTGTATCAAATAATTTCGAAAGACAAATAAAACATAAGCCTATTGCACTCATATTAGTTTAGTCCTAAATCTCATGATTTTGTCAATTTAGTCCTAAATTTTTTTATAATTTATCAATATAGTTTATTAGTTAATTTTAACTAGAAATCGCTGAAGCAAATATTGGCTAGCCCATGTAGCACTGCCAGCTCAAACTTAGACAATTTTTATAATTTTTTATTTTTTTTGAATTTATTTTTTCTAGTCTTTTTCTCATTATTACGGCCACCGAGGGCCTAGTGACCCTCGCCCAGATTTGGTAAAGGTTGGGCTCGCATTTGGCCTCATGTTTGGCTAGCGAGGATGACCCTTGCCCGAGCAAGGCCGTCCTTCGCTTTTGGCCAATGAGGGTGGCCTCGTGAGGGCTGGGCGACGGCGATTGTGACATTCAGAATTTTCCATCTTTGTTGATAAAATTTAGGATAAAAAGTTTAAGTATTATTTAGTTTAGAATTTCGGATATGGATGAAGGCCATCAATTTTGTGGGGGTGTGGAAGGTACTAGGATGATTTTTTCGAGACTGTAATTGCTCGGAGGTCGATTTGTTAAAAGTAAATTGATAGATGTTGACATGTACTTGATAATATAAAATGATGGTAATTTATTCACCACCATATTATTGTAAACGGGAATTGATATGCTCCGAGTAACATATTTGGTGATTTTTCAAGTTTCTTAGCATTTGTATTGTTCACTAATGATATTAGTGGATTCAAAAAAATTTCTGGTTTATTAATGTTTTGACTAAACACTGGTTTCCCTGTTTATGCACTCATTTAATATACATTTCGGTAACTTGTCTAGTTAATAAGCCCAAAGTTGAGCCGTTAGCCATTCTCTAAATTGCACATATCTCTCCTTATTTTCTACTAATGATATTAACCCACATGTTCCTAAAGACATTGAACCTAGCTTAGTATTCATATCATTTAGTACATCATCTTTTTTAACCTTAACCAATTAATGCTCTTGATAAGCCTAATTCTTATCTATTCATTTTTAATTGGCCAAGAAGTAGTTCTCCTTCTCTCTCCATTTTTCCACCAATCATCTTTAGCCACATTCTCTTAGTGACATTGAGCCTAATTTAGCTTTGAGGTCATACCTTACATCACCTCCTTTAACCTTAGTCATTTAATGCCCTTGTGACTCAATCCTTTACCCGGCCAAGAAGGAGCTCCCTAAAGATATTTTCTTGTAGCCAATCTTATTAGGCCATTTGCACCCTAACTACTTATTGAGGGTCACTTGAAGTATTTCTATTGGAACATACAAACCCTCCTATTTGTAGGTCTAATGATTTTAAAACATCGATCATTATTCATCTTTCTTTATAAGTCTTGATCATGTGTATGCGTACATTAGTATGTTGTCTCATTAGTGGTAACCACGCATCATAAAATATTATTCCATCTGCTTGCATCTGAATGGTTACTGTTATGTAATATTGGTCTCGAGTAAAGAATAGATCTTCAATGTGTATAGTGGTGAGACATTGGTGATACCTGTGCATCATAAAATAATATGCCATTTACTTGCTTTTGAATGATTGATCTTATGCCATGTTATTTTTTTTTGTTTCCATCATCATATCATTTATAGAAAGATAATGCATTATTTCCACACTCGTCATACATGTTTATTTTGTATTGCTTGAACTCATGTTGTTGGTTGGTACGGGTTTAGTGGTAAGTTGATCTCCTACCTTAAACTAAGAGATTTTGTTTGCTGGACTTCGGCTCTCCCCTTATTATAATTTTTTTTTCAGATTAGTATCATGGTCCCCTAAAGCTTGAGGCCATCAATTCTTGAGTTAGATGGTGGCTTGGTTAATGTTTAGACTCACTTTTGGTTTAGTATAAGAGTAGTGGTGTTAGGTCACCTAACATTTCCCAAGACTATGCATTTTGTTGTGATTAAACTACCGGTATTTGTATAAAGTTGAAGACATGTATATTACTGAACTTGTTTGATTTTCTAGTAAGGGATGTCGTGAAAAAAAGTTTTGTGCTTCCACTTGCATAATTATAATTATAAGTATAAATAGAAAGGATACGTGTCGTATGTGACATTCTAAGACGTCACAATGGCCTTGTGAGGACTTGGTTAGGGTGGCCCTCCCCGGGTAAGGTCATCCCTTGCCGACCCTCCCCCAACCCTTGTTGCCATTGCTTGAAACCAGACACCAATAGAAAGTAAAGAAAAAAAAATAACAAAGGAAAAAAACATGACCTAGAAATTTTTTAAAAAAATTGTTAGTGCTAGCACTCATACACCACATAGAACAGCCACATAGAACAACTAATATTGATTGGAACACCACGTTAGTGTTTTCCAGTCAATATTGACCGAAAGGATGTACTAGCGAATCATTAGAATGTTTAAAATTGAATTGATAGAAGTGCAATAGGATAACTTTTTTTGGTAATTTTCCCACAAAATTAGAAACTTCAAGGGCTTACATGGGTTGGTAAAGTGATCGATGATCATTCCTACTTGTGAACCTTTTCTATCGGTTAGAATTCCACTCGAGTGTCTCTCTTTGGATTTCCCTTGAGGAACCTCTCTCTCTCTCTCTCTCTCTCTCTCTCTCTCTCTCTCTCTCTCTCTCTCTCTCTCTCTCTCTCTCTCTCTCTCTCTCTCAGATTTCTTTGTTGATTTCATGGACGATGCAGTCGACATCCTCCATGGAAGTTAGCTCTGAAGATCGATGTGTGAGTGCCTCAGAAGAATGTGCTCTATCTGGATTTGCTTGCTCACTCCGACTTCGGGTGCTTGCTTCCATATAGTCGAGTACTCCACAAGTCTCCAAGGCTCCTTTGTTATTGCCTTCGGCAATTGGCTTATTTTTAAGTTTTCAGCGGTCTTTCTACCTTTTGGTATTGTTGTGGTCTTTATATGGTGATGGTACTAGGGATGCTAAACCTAGGCGCCTACCGCCTTTTAGCAAAGCCGTAGCTACTATAAAGGGATTTCTTGGTATGTGCTCGTCACTGATAATAATGTGAGATTCGGTAATCGGCCACTGGTTGTGCTTTGATGCTATAATAGGTCCCTTTTTGTGGAATGAGCTAGTCTCTATAAGTTGTACTAAGTTGATTTGCTTTTCAGATTTACTTGCTTTGCGAGATTGCATCTTTGTCTTGAAATTATGTACCTCTCTGATATGAAATGAAAATTTTCTTCCTGACCATTTAAAGAAGAAGAAGAAGAAGAAGAAGAAGAAGAAGAAGAAGAAGAAGAAGAAGAAGAAGAAGAAGAAGAAAAAACTTCGCTATCAATCCCGACAAAGTAGTTCCTCCCAAATTTTAAAGAGTAAGATCAATATCATCATCGGCTTTTGTCCATGATTCAAACAGGCCCTAAGATGATAAAATCAACGTAGTAAGAGACATGAGCCCGCTAGAAATCTAGCCCGTTCCGGTGGATAACGGGCCGAACAATCGCACAAGAGCAAACAAAAAGGCGAAATTTTCGTCAAGGACACATTTGATGGGGGAGGAGGAAGACGGAAAAATGAAGAAGAAGCTTAACGTTTCGAGATCAACACTGGTGTGACATCCTAAATTTTCCTTCTATTTATTACGTTGGCCATTATAGTGCAATGTAGAAGTATGATTTCATGTTAAATACTTAAGCTAAACATCAGCGACAAGCCAAAGATAGGCTTTACGTGTATATGGTTGGGTACCTTTCCAATATTTAGTTTGATTTTTTTTTTTTGGATAATATGTTATTTTTTTTGTCTGTCTTTATTGTTTTTAATTTGTTTGAGAATACCTTCGCATCATACCTCTAAAGCATCCTTTTTTATTCTTTTAAATGCAGATGGGTCTGCCAGATGAAGACATGGAGTCTTTTTGATGTGTTCTTTGAACTGTTTAATAATATTTGTGTGAATAGATTACCATTTGGGGTTTTCTTTTTTCTTTTTTTTGTAATCACCGATATAAAAGTTTACAAATGACGTTAATATTTGAGAAGAAATCCAGGACATAATCGAGACTTCACAACAATTCTTGTAGTTGGGTTTTGTCTTTAATTTCATTTGGAATCCGTGAATATTATAGATATTTCGATTGGAATAATAATTCATTGGCAAGAAATCTGATTTTCATTTGAAAAAGGGATACTTAGGTAGGGGAAACCACCAATCCATTCTTTCTAACTATTTTTATGAAAATAGATATGTGTTTGAAATGGTGATCAATACTTGAAAAATAAATAAGAACATCATCAATATAGACCATGAATTGAGAATATGGATTGAAAATATAATTAACAATCCTCCTAAATCCTGCAAGAGCATTTTTGAAGTCCAAATGACATGACATTCCATTAATTTATATCAAGATTTGAGAAAATTTTGGGATCGTGAAATCTACTGAGTAGATCTTTTCTGTTTAGTATCAAATATATAACTCCATTTAAGGGCTTTAATCAATGGTTTGTCTTTGATGATTTGACGACGAGTCGAGGGACTTTTCCGTCGAGTTTAGCAGTCGTACACACGTTGAATGCAAAACAACTCAGGGAGACTGGCTTTTGTTAACGAGTTTTTTATCTAGGAGAATCCTTTTGAAAAATTGCAGAACTAGTTCATTCACTCGGGAAGGTGTAGCTTTACCGAGAATTTGATTTGCCGAAAGTCGGGTTCATAATAAATGTAAGAAATACGTTTCTTCCTTTCCCAGAAACACAGCGTTGGTGGGAATTTGATGCGTTATTCTTGCAAAGAGAGCGTTCCATGCCACACAAACATAGAAAGGTATTTACAAGGTCTTTGTTCATATAACAATAACCATACGGAGTTGCAGCTGTCCTGATGATTATTTTTTGCACTAAGCTAAACCCTTTTGTGCTAACATTATAGCACTCCAACTCAGGGCGGAGCAATTCTTCATGCGAAATATATATATCTCGAATTACCTGGCACACGAACCCATTGATCCTCTGGAAACAATCTAGGCCACAACAGGGTATGATGCACAAGTAGCGACTCCTGCAATTTAAGAACATTAGATGACCACGGAGTAAGTTACTAGGAAATTAATCAAAGAATGAATGGACATGAACTGAAAGACTGCGAGAATTTCAAAAGCGTAGTCATACCAGCGCTGTATATTTTGGTTAATACTACTAAAATCAAAGAATTTTATAGAGGAGGGGACTTACCACACATGTTCTTTCCCATCTCCATCTTGAAGTATCCGCGGTCACCCCAGTCTGCTCCCCAGGAATTCTTGATGAGCCAGAACGGAACACCATCTTCAACTCCATAACCAACATTGAGAACAGCATGGTTCACATCCTAATATAGGACATTCGGTTTACATTAGACGAGAGCATGAACACTGCCTTGCATGCAAAACTTATTAACAGTGTGCAATCGAATTATATGATTCTCGACAAGATAGGTACTCAAATAAATGTCATGGTTGAGATTTATCAACATATAGAAGGCTCTCTAATTCCTGCACACTAGCATCCTTCAAACATGATCGAGATGGAGATAGTGCTCCTTTCATTATATTAGCAAATGCTCACCATGGAAGTGCTACCACATGTATCGCTTGTGTAGACACCCAACTTGTAGAATCTGAACTCTCTCACGACCTGGAATGCCACACTCACTGGCCGGACCACGGCAACTGCATGCTTTAGTTCATCCTCAGCACCCTGAATCCACCATATATGCAAATTTAAACAGATCAGCAATTTGAATCTATCTTTATGCAATTTCTTTTCTTTTTGCTAACTCTACAGATAGTCCACAAAACTTACCAAGGTGATGTTAACAGAGTCAAGCACTTGGACACCAACATTATCAGCCGAGAATTTGCAGCTACCATCCTGTGCGGTATAAGGATATGCTTCCTCGGTATCAAGGCCACCATTGTACTTGATGTACTCGAAGGCTTGGGATGGCAGTCCACCACTACATCCAAAGTTGTTGAAAGTCCCAGCGCAGTCCACAAGCTGCTGCTCAGACAGAGAGATTTGTTTCCCGAATGCTTGGTGATAAGCAGCCTCAAGAGCTCCAGTGGTACTGCAAAGTTCAAATTAGAGGTCACCAGCAGTCTAGCATAATGACATTTCAATGAGTTCCAGAGCTATAACTGTGTCATATACTACGGAGAGACAAATATAAATCTAAAAAGGAAATAAAGAAAAGCCTGAAAGTCCAGCAAGATCCGCAGTGCCCCTGATCTTTAATTGGGCTTACAATGCCCTTTTCTCTCCACATATGAAGGATTGGAAGAAAATGAATATCTAATACTGACATAGGTCTTAATCTTCAATGATTAGCTAATAGATTCTACAGCAATCAGCAATCTATTCCTAGGTCTCATGGGAAGCGTTGAAACCCTGAGTATGGGAATGATCGTTTCAGCAAGCATTTTCATTTGGCAAACAAGTGAACAAAAAAGTCCAGTCGACATCATGGATGGAGCTAATGGATTTTTGGTGCTATAACCGAACCGTGTATGACAAGATGCTCTCTGTTGGTTGCTACCCTGATGTTGTTACCTTTACTTCCTTAATTGATGGGCATTGTCGAGTGGGGCAGGTTAATGAGGGCTTGAAGCTTTGACGGCTGATGTCTACTAGGAACATATCACCCAATGCTTATACCTTTTCAGTACTTATCAACGCATTATGTAAGGATAATAGGTTGCACGATGCTCGTGAATGTTTAAGACAGTTGAGGTGGACAGATATTGTCCCTAAACCATTTATTTACAATCCAGTAATGGATGGGTTCTGCAAAGCAGGTAACGTAGATGCGGCAAACATAATATTGGCGGAGATGGAGGAGAAGGGATGCAGACCTGATAAATTGACATTTACAATTCTCATCATTGGGCATTGTATGAAGGGGAGAATGATGGAAGCAATGAGAATTTACAATAAGATGCTGTCGGTTGGTTGTGCTCCTGACGGCATCACAGTTAATTCTTTTGTCTCTTGCCTTTTAAAGGCTGGGATGGCTAATGAAGCCTTTCACATAAGGCAAACTGCCTTGGAGGGCCTGAATTTGGGTCTATCCTCTTTGAATAGGGCTGTTCCTGCTACAATGAATGCAGACATTCTTGTGGCTGTTTGATGGAAGGTTGCCATGTGCTCGGCTTCAATTTTTTGCGGCTCGAGTGATTGAGTGATGTCTTTCCACCATCATACATCCTCGCAGGTGTATAGCTTCTTGCACGAATCAGTTATGAAGCTGTAAGTAATCTGGCCGACTCGTTATTTGAAATTAGTAATATAATAATTCTTGTTGTGCTATTTGCGAAAGCTACCGAATGTTCATCATTGTCGTTGTCGTCATTATGATTATTCTGCTTTGCTGGTGCTACAGTTAGAGGATATTGCGGTTTCTTATTTGCATTGATGGATGCATGACAATGGATGCTACTATCTGTCCTGCTTGCCTCCAATCATGTGCTGTCCTGATTAAAGATTTGGACACGTGTTTAGTTTCACTTTCCATGCTCTTAAAACCATGGTGCACACGATCTCATTCCTTGCTTGGTTGAACCCACCTCATTGCAATCTTACTATTTTTTCTCTTTTACTTAGCATTCGACGGTCAGTTGCTCCATCACATCATTGATCTTGCCAAAGTCTTCACATAAATTGGCAATAAGCAACTGGTGCCATCACCTCCTGCCGGATTAATGATCCTTGTGATTTTGATAGTGTGGATGATTCAATTAGCGAACTGCTGACTAAGCTTGGAGAGTCGTTTTTTTCTTTTTATTTTTGGGGATGTTTATCAGTATTAAGGTGCTGATGTTTTTCTTTGTCTGGAAAATAATGTCTGTACTTATTGTGTCGATGATTGCACACTTGTTTTTATGAAGAATGAAATGTGCAGTAGGATTTGCAGAATAATGTCCATCAGTTTTTTAGAGTGGACGTGCTTACCGACTTTGTTTTCATCTTTGTTGGTTCTCAGGCTGGGAGGTAGCTCAATCTGTCCTGGGGCATGAAAAATGTTTTGATGTTGTGAAGAGCTTATGCACATCCAGTACAGCAACATCAGGACTCGGGAGGTAATACCTGGCATCACAGCTCAATTATGCAGAGAGCTGGAGACAGTTGTTTCGTGTATAGTAGAGAGATTTTGATAGCTATCTAGATGTCCCCATGGATCAGAAGTCCAAAATGGAGACTTCTAGCATCCAAGTCGAAAGTCTCTGGCTTATGCATCACTAAATAGTGAGATGATCAGTAATGAACAATGCCCTCAGGAAAAATGAAACACAGCTGCTATTGCAAGGCCTTAATGGGTCATCAGCTTTCCAGATCCTTCAATCCTCTGCTCATTTTAAATGTAAATATCCGCTGTTTTTTATCATCCAAAATAATTTGTCGGCCTCCCATTAATATGCAAAGGAGGAGAAATTTTAGCAAGGTCTAGCGAAGGGATCGATTTTTGGGTTACGTTTCATCGTAAGCTAGAAAGGAAAGGATCCAACAATTTATATTCTTTTGTTGATTACATTTCATATCACTCTAGGAAGTTATTAAATTAGCAAAGGTTTGGTACTATTCTTTTTCCTGGGGTAAAAGAATGAGGCATATTTCACCCAGTCTCTCTCTCTACTCCGGAGCTGTAATTTATTTTGATCGATCGATCGAGTGGAATATGACATAACAGATGAAAAGAGAACTATGAAGATCGCAATTTGAGAGCTTTTGAGGTTTGCACGCACCAACAGGGCCATTACACCCTTACCTATTGTTGAATGGGAAGATATCACGAAGGATATTCATGTACGGACTTTAACCCAATATTTTGCCATAAGTCAATTTCTGTAAGGATATGAATGTTAGCTAATCTCCGTTAGTAGTTGGGGCTCGGGAATGGCTGGCGGAGGTGGCTGGCCACAGGCGAAGGCCGTGATGCCCTTGCCGGCCCTCGTCGGAGGGCCATACCAATCACTGCTGGTTGCTAATCTTCCTTTTCACGTAGAGACACTAGAAAAAACCTTTCTCCGCGAGGCAAGAAGAGGGCTTTTTGGTTCTGTCCTGCACAAGAAAAGATCTTTGAGGGTCCCCACTTCACGGGCTTATCGAGTAACGGTCGCCGGTTTCTGAAGGAAGGAACGAGGCTTACTCCAGGTTGTTAAATGCCGATCTCTTCGGGTCTAATTTTGGAGAAAATATACGTCTCTTGGTTATGAGAAAAGTATCAAAAAAAAAAAGTTTTAAAGCTATTACATTAATATTAGTTCATTTAATTTTTTTAATTAGACCAAAGTCTCAAATATTTTTCATATCGATATCAATTGAATTAATAAAAAAATATGACAAAAAGTTCTAAACATGTTGCATTAATATTAATTCATTTTAAAAAAATTAATTGGACCAAAATTTTCACATTGATCTCGATTGAGTTCATTCGATTAATTTAGGTAAGAAATTGCTGATGTAAATGCTAGCTATTCAATGTGACATGAATGACACTAACATAAACATTTTTTTAAAAAAAAAATTGAGAAAAAAATAAAGAAATAAAGAAATTCGAAAAATTATTAAAAAATTATAAAAAAGTCCACTCAGTGTCATTCGTGCAACGTAGGATAGGTGTCCATGTGAGCAATTTCCGATGTAAATTGGTAGGATGAACTCAATTGATACTAATGTGAAGATGTTTATAACTAAATTAGTCAAATTGAAATATTTAAAATTATATTGCTATCAATGCAATGAGTTCAAGACTTTTTTTGATACTTTTTCTTGCCTTCATTATGTTTGGCAAAGGCCTGGGAGGGTTGACGAGAGCATCCCAGCCCTCGCTTGTGGCCAACGATCTTTGTCAACCATCGCCTTGGCCCAATCCTCGCTAGGTACCAAGGGTAGAACTTCAACCAATCTGGGGGTCTTAGCCTCAAAAGACGTCTTGAGAGGTGAGGGGGACCTTAGCTGTATAAACCAAATCAAAGGGCTTCTCCCAAGCGATATGGGACAGCTAAGGTTCTTTTAGCATACACCCGGATCCACCTTAACCTGGGAAATTCTGGAGGGATCTGAAGAGTAACAAAGTACTCCTTTTTAGTAACAGGAATAGGGTGTTGGTCGAATTTGGAAGATTGAACATACTCTTTCACTTCCTTCGGAGTCTGGCGAATGAGTTGTCAAATAGAGCGGATGGGAGAAAATGATGAAGTGGGTTTAGCAAAAGCAGAATAAGGGTTCATCAGAGGAAGTTCGATTTAAGAGATCCTGGTTTCATCACTAAGAGAGACTTCATAAAGATAGTTTATCTTAGAAGCATTTGAAATCCGAAAATCTGAAGAGGTTGAAGAAGACGGAGCCGTAACGAGAGAAACGGGTGTTTCAAGTATTTCTGGTTGATCTGACATGATGTGAAGAGATCTTCTCAGCACTGGATTCACCTACTAAGCGCATGGAATGGATATAATTACAAACGAAACCAGGCTCTGATATCATTGAATGGACCTAGACTTAGAACTAATGAAGACAAAGTCAATTTCCTGCAGGTATGCCTTCTCACAGTGAGCAAACAACTTATCAAGCCCTTCAAGGACAGCCTTTTGGTAGAAAATCACTCTGATCTTTAGTTCAGAGCCTAGAGACACCCAAGTAGAACTAGGATGGTAACATTTGTAACTACCCGAGCTGCATTTCTTAGAGGATCTTACCAGGTTGGAGAAGAAGGAGGAATTTAGAAAGCCATTGAGAGAATTTCACAAAAACACTTTACTTTACTTCAGGGACTTTGCCCAACACAATACATCCTCCTCACCTTTTATAGGCAATTAGAGGTTGCAAACAAGCAAGGACCAAAACACACGGGTCTTGAACAGACAGAGGCTTCCGAAAATTTCAGTAGGGAATTATTCGTACGGTATGAACAGTGACAGTAAACAGTGATTTCCCTAGCCTACTGCTACAGTAAAAGTGAACAGTAACTTGCTACAGTAAACTTGTACAGACATTGATCTTTCGGCGGTCTCATCCGTCACGAGCATTATAACTGTAGTTTGAGTCATCTGAGCTGTGTTCCGTTGCTAGAAGATATGCATCATATTTTTGTTCAAGTGCCTAAAGGTCTTCTGGTGTGAGGATCTGGTTCAGCCGGTGGGATGAGGATGCTTCTTCTTGAGGATATGTTGCTGATGTCAGTTCTTACCCCCAATCTGTATTGTCATCTGTTGTGTCGGCAGGAAGATTTGGCTGAGGCCAATTGGATGGCTGTGCATAGAAGGATGTGTCCATGCCTTGGGATAAGGACAAAGGTCCTTGATCATAGGGGTCTTGGGAAAGAGGACCTCCCCATGTAGCATAGGGGTCTTAAGAGGACTATGCAATGTCATCTTTGTCTGCCATTTGGTGATCTTGTGATGATGCAGCTTGTCTAAATTCTTCGAGCGCTTCTTTGGCTTCTAGTGCGAGGTTATAATGATCTCATGCTGTGGGTACATCATAATTCCATGCATCTGGAGGAATGGTCTTGTTCTCCTGGCATAAGATTCTCTGGAGTTCTCAATATTGGTGTTCACAGCAACCAACAGGACCCGGATAAGATTTGTCAACTCGAGCGTCCTTATTGTCTAGCAGGGGTTTATAGGATTGGTACCTATATTCTGTGGGGCATTGATAATGTGGCCATTATTTGTGAAAAAATGCCATGGTCGGCGAAAGAACAGAATAGTGTGAACTTCAGGGTTTGGTTGTGTGGTTCTCAGTTCTTTCTTGAGGAGCCATTTCCAGTGAGTTGGAGGATAAAACCAATTGAGGAAATCTAAAAGATTTTTGTCATTTTCATTTTTAATCTTACCTCTGGCAAGTCCAAATATCCTGGTGAGGTTGGTAATGAATCTTCTGGTTGGAATTTCAATAGCTATTAAGTACTTATTGGTTAAGTACCATAATAACCATCGAAGCTAATCATGAAAATCATCTTCTTTCCAGATTAGAGGGTGTATGAACGGATAATCTGCATTTAATCCAAAAGGATAGAGAATCGAACCTCCATTAAACCTGAACAAATCTGCGTGGCATTGCCACATGAGTTTATCCAGATTTTTAGTGAGATTGTCATTCTGGATATATTCAATGATTTCCTGGGGATACTTCCAACTTGGCCAATCTTTGATCTTCTCGATCTTATATTTTTCACCATATTGACGCATATGAAAAGCACGTCTCATGACGTACATGTTGATTTCAACTAGTGCTTTTGGTCTTGAGAGGAAGTCAGCAAGCACATTTTTGTCTCTAGCAATATGATTGGTCTCAAAAGAATATTTTGAAAACCATTCAGCCCATCGAAGCAGCTGAGAATTTGGAACTTGCTTCTATTTGAATTTAGTCATCTGAGGGAAAGATGCCATATCCAGTTTAACTAGGAAGTGATGGCCAATAAGATGGAATTCGAACTTTTTATTCCATTTTTCACCGCCAGGATTTATTTAAAAGTGGAATGATAATGTATTTCAGCCTAAGAAAATTTTCCACTTTTATATGCACACAGATGTCTCTTACCATCAATTTCTTCGAATAGGACGATAGCCCAATATTCATCACTAGCATCAGTTTGGAGGATTCTTTTTCCTGTTGATGGAATTTGCAATGGAGGAAGAGATTGCATGATTTCTTTGAGTTCAGCAACTGCACTAGTCTAAGATTTTCCCCAAGGTGGGGGATTCTTTTTCAACATTGTCTGCAATGGGATTAGCAGTTTTGCAATGTGTGGAACAAAATCCCTGAGATAATTAATTATCCCAAGAAATTGCTGAACTTGCTTTCTTGTAAAGTCTTTTTCAAGAAATTTCAGCAATTCTTGAGCAATATGTGGCCCTGGATAGTATGTTCATTTGTTAAGGTGCATACCTAGAAATTCGATTTCTGTCTGGGCGATGTTCATCTTCCTTTAAGAAAGCATAATACCATGCTTTTTCACAATTTCAGCGAACTATTCGAGGAGTTGACAGTGTGACTGCTCATCAGGACTGTAAAGCAAGATATTATCAATATAAACTGCTGCGCTTGCCAGGATTGGCTGGAAAATTCGGCACATTGCCTTTTGAAAGAGGGATGGAGCAACTTTTAGGCCGAAAGGAAGAACTTTCCATTGGAAATGCTGGTTCAGGATATAGAACCCTGTCTTGGGTCTATCTTCAGGATGAATGCCAAATTGCCAAAATCCGGCTTTGAGGTCAAATTTGGAATAAATTTGGGCTTTGGATAATCCAGCAAAAAGAGAGTTTCTTGAAGGTAAAGGGAATTTATCATCTTGGAGAAAAAGATTAAGTGGCTGGTAATTAATTACGAGCCTCATTTTTCCTCTGTTTTGCTCAGCACGCTTATTGACATAAAAAGCTTCACAAGCCCATTGAGAGTGTGAAACCTTAATAAGTGTTTGTTGCAGTAATTCTGAGTATTCCCTTTGAGCCAAAATCAGATGTTCTGGATTCATTTCCATATGACTCGCCTTGGTTGGATTAATATATTCATTTTTCTTGAAAGGAAGACGAATAAAAAATTCTGGGTTTTTCCATAAAGGATGGGAACATTTCTGAGCAAATTCAGAATGAGATTCCGAACAGGATTCCGGCAACTTTTGCATGATCGGATCTAGCAAACTCATTTCAATGGAGAAAAGTCTTTGAATATTGACAAATTCAGAGAATTGGTCTTTATACTTAAGACCTTTTCTAGGGATGATGTGAAGTTGAGAAATTTGAGTCATGATATCCCAACCAATGATCAAATCTTTGTTGGGAAGACTAGAGCCAAAGATTTTTGTGGTTATGGAGCACTGTGGGAAAAACTGAACAGTTATGGGAGTAGTTCTCACATTTGTAGAGAAAGTGTCTCCTGAGACAGAGTTGAAATACCGGACACAAGAAGTCCAATATTATTCAGGAAGAACTTTAGTGTCTAAAATTGAAGAAGCAGCTCCAGTGTCTATGAGAGCAATGACAGTGATTGGTTTAGCAAACTTTGAAGTGAATATTTTCACAGGAAAATGAGGACAATGAGTTTGGCTTGAAAATATGTCAGTGCTTTCTTCTGCAGGGGTGAGAGATATGTGAAAGATATCTTCAGGATCTGAATTTGAATTAGTATCACTGGAAGTTTGATAACAAGGGATAACACGAAGAGTTTGTTCACATGGTTCTTCATCCGCAGAAAATAAAGATTCAATATCATCATTCCCAAGAGAAATACCAGTTTCATTCTCTATATGATGTATCAAATGGTTCTGACCTTTTTTCGCCTGGGGACAATTTTTGGCAAAATGTCCTTTTTTGTTGCAGGTGAAGCATCGGTTTGACTTTTTGTGGCCTGAGCGATCTTTCCTTTTGCATAGATATCGCCATTTCCTCTTTCTTCGGAAGTGCTTGGAGCCATGCTTGGATTTGTTTATCCAGATTTTTTTGAAATGCTTCTTCTTCCTGGAGGATTTTCGCAAGAACCATCACAATCTTTCTTGGAGCATTTGATTTTTAAGTTCTGCTGGGAACATGCCCTGTCAAGTTCTCTGTTGTCATGGACATAAGACTGAATCATCTGGCGCTTCATACACAAGTATTCTAAGCACAAATGGATTTCTTGTTGGAGTTCTCCCAACGTAACATCCTGGATTCTCCTTTGTCTAGAGAGAAAATTTCTCTCCACTGGTTGAGATAATTCTTTAGGAATTGAGGTTAGAAAAACATGCTTCAAATTTGCATCAACTACGACTTGATAGAAGAGCTAAAGCATTTCTCGATAATGCTTATCAAGATGTTTTTTCTAAAGTGAATAGCACATTCTTTCGAAAAATTCTCTTCTTCTGAGTTCTACGAGATCAACGGGTTTTCCCACAAAGAAGTGATACATGAGGGTGATGGCATACTGAAAGCTTGGTGCAAATAAAAAGTGAAGTTGATCTTGTTCTGACACAGATGCCCACCAAAGTTTGAGGCTACTTGTGAATCTTGTGACAAAGTTAAAAAGAACATCATACTTGTCCTGATTGGTAATGGCTTGGGTGTTTAGCCAAGTATAAAATTCTTCAAGTCTGTTTGGCCATTTGCGATAAGGAATATCATCAATAGTGAAAAACTGTTTTGATGAAGTGACGATATTTTGGGAGAAATTGTTTGGCTGAATAACTTCTGGTTCATAATGATCTGAGTCCATTTCATAGTCTGGAGGATCAGCCATGAATACCGATGAGGTTACTGGTGCTATGTGAAGAGAGTCAATGGTAGGGATGAAGACGCAAGAGATACCGAGTCTGATTCAGTTTCAAAGATGTTTGGAAAGGCTGATTCTGTTGGAAACAGAATCTGATCTATAGGAATGACAAGATCATTTTGCTGTGGAGGCTGTGTGGTAACAAGATCAGGCTGTGGTTCTTGATTACCCAAATCTCTAAGAAAATATTCTAATGGATTTGACAGCATCAGTTGTTCTTGCCTTTCTCTTATAACCAACGAGGGTGAAGGTGCTTCGATCTTCTTTTCTTTCCCTTTTTCTTTCCTTAATCGATCTAGTTCTCTGAGACGATTTCTCATCTCAGCCACATCTGTCTTTTGTGTAACAGGAATGTCTGGAAGTGTAGCAAAGATAGATGTCTGAGGTGGCGGAGGTAGAGAAGGAAGGATCTCTGTCCGCAGAGTGGTAGGGAATGGATTAATTCTTCCTGGATTGAGTTTTCCTTCTTCAAGGATTTGAATTTGCCTTTTGAGCTTGTCTATCTCAACCTTGGGACTTTCAAGATAATGATAGCCCAAATTTTGTCCAGATTCCAAGGCATGAAGCCTCTTCTGGAAATATGAAAGCATCTTCTTGGTGGTTTCATCATATCTTCATAAATCTTGTTGCACATTTCCAATCTTGGAATCAATTGCTTTGAAAGCATTGCTATGTGCAAGAAGAGTCTCCGATTGCCAATTTAGAACAGCTTTAGCAACAGGAGTTCTTTTCTATCTTCCATGCTCATCCACGTCAGTAGGGGCATGTATCTTTGGGACATGCCGATATCTGTTTTGTGGATCAATAAACTCTTTTGGTGCAGGAAATGAGAGTTTAGAACTTTCCCGAACAAGAGGAGGAAAGTCTGATTCATGGAACATGGAGATGGAAGAGGTAGGTGGTATTTTTGCTGGAACTTCAAGTGGGTAGGAATGTTTCTTTGCCCACTTAACAATTGGCTTATAAAACGGAGAAATGGCTGGTTTTTTCTGAGGTGGAGATGGAGGAGGTGATGATGGTTATGGTAATACAGGAGGAGAAACATTGAACTCTTGTGGTGGAGTTGGTGCATAAGAAACCATAAACTGGAATTTATCACTCTCCAAGAGTATCAATGGAAGGATCTCCATTCAAGTGCCTTTGATATATAGAATCTTTTGGCCTTTTGTGCTTCCTTCGGGGTGGAGGTTTTGCAAATGGATCTACCTCGTCAGGAGAGTTTAAACAATAAGAACATTGACAAAATGGATCCCAAAAACAATGACCATACTGGTCTTTGTAGTAATGAACAAGATGCCCATTACTTTTGAAATATTTAACCAACCTTTTGGGATTTGGCTTGGAAATTGACTCAGGAACACATGGTTCAATCATAAAAAGGGTTTGGAAGATAGAAGGACTTTCTTCATTTTCCTTGCCAAATTTGATGGAAACAGTGCCATCTGTTTTTCTAACAAATTCAGAGTCTAAAGACTGGAAAGGCTTGTTGCTTTGATGCAACTTTTCATAATTGGTGATTCATATTTCTAGAAGGAGGGTAGCCAATTTTTCTTTCGGGATTTGTCTGGGAACATGAATGCAGGAGGCCTGGTCATTTTGCATGGAAATGAATAGTGCATCTTCATTTCCATTGTGGAAGTTTAAATCGAGAGCATGGTTCTGTACTCGATAAATCATCTGGTAGTGCAGTGTTGCTGCTATTGAGTCAGCAGTCTAAGGGGCTCCAGTGAGCTGAATTTGAACTTTTAAAAAAGAGAGTAACTGAGGGTCTGAAAGAGCAATATTGAAGTTTGGATACAGTGTCACAAAGACTGTTCCCGTATTTAAAGTGGTTTGAACAGTACCTATGCAGGCATGCTGGTATTCTAAAAACCTGGTATCCAATAAAGCAATTCTTGCCACAACTGGAAAACCTTTTCGACCATGAAAAGTAAGAGCAAGACGAACAGCACCATAATACACATGAGAATACCCCTGCTGGAGGGAAATAGACAAAAAAATGGAATAAAAAAACACAAAAAGGGAAAAAGATAGAAAAAAAATGTAGAAAAAATTATAAAAATTTGTCCACGTTAGTGCTGACTATCTTAACAGCTATATCATGTAGGAAGAC
Source organism: Eucalyptus guilfoylei (assembly GCA_016097605.1). NCBI lineage: Eukaryota > Viridiplantae > Streptophyta > Magnoliopsida > Myrtales > Myrtaceae > Eucalyptus > Eucalyptus guilfoylei. The sequence continues at coordinate 5,228,383 of CM027862.1, read as the reverse complement.
TGGCATCTATGTCAGCAATTGCCACTCTAAATTGGTTAGAATAACTATATTGGCAAATCATCAAAATGTTTGAGACGTTAGAATTGAATTGAGTCTCGTACAATAGATTTAAGACATTTTAAACAATTATCCCCCACATTTGCATGCTCTGTTATTAATCACTCTATGAACATATTAAATTGGAAAATCTTTGGTACTATTCTTGTTTCTCTGGAGAAAGAATGAGGCATATATCATGAGCTTCTCTCTCCTGAGCCGTAACTCCAATCGATCAAGCTCATGGGAAATGACAAATGCAAGAAAAACAGGACTGTGACAATTGCAATTTGAGAGCCTTACAATGTTTCCAGGCACCAATAGGACAAGTCAATTACTGTAACGAACGACCAAAAAAGAAAAGGAAAAAGAATTTCTGTTGTGCAACATGTGCACAATACGATGTAATTCAAATTAGCATGTTAAGGAATGAGGATATGAATAGCGGCTAATCGAACTATGAACTTTTGCTTATCTTTGCATGTGTAATTTGCCCTGCGAATAAAAGATGTTGGCTACCGTCTCTTCTGGTGCAATCAAAGATAGTATCACATCTCCTAGGCTATCTAAACATCGCATGGTGAGTGTTAGCATGTGTGTAAGACCGTGCATTCAATCTCTACTGAGTAAATAAGTGAGAGCGTTCGGTTCAAGTAAAATTTTGCCCCTTCAATCCCATGCCGTTTTAATGGCGGAAGAATCATATTTTCCTTTGCAGCAATGCTCTATTCTTGTAACGATAGGGTTTCATGCCACGCAAACATAGATTGGAATTTATAAGGTCTTCGTTGACATAACAGTAACCATATGGAATTACAATTGTCCCGAAGATTATTTTTGTATGCTAAAGCATAAACCCTTCTATGCTACATTACAGTACTCAACCTTGAGGTGAAGCAAATATGTCTCGAATCACTTGGCGCATGAGACCATTAGGTTCTCTAAAAACGATCTAGGCCACAACAGGGTATGATGCACAAGTAGCGACACCTGCAATTTAAGATCGATAGATAGACGAGGACGGAGTAACTTAGTAGAAATTCAAGCATAGAAGGAATGGACATGGACTAAAACAACTGCGAGAATTTCAAAAGCATAGTTATCCTAGCACCGTTTTGTTCTAGTAGTTCTACCAAAACCAAAAGGGGGAACTTACCACACATGTTCTTCCCCATCTCCATCTTGAAGTATCCTTTGTCGCCCCAGCGATCTCCCCAGGAATTCTTGATAAGCCAGTATGGGACACCGTTTTCAACTCCATAACCGACAGCGACAACAGCATGGTTCACATCCTGATACAATACATTCAGTTTTCATTAGGCACGAGCATGAGTATTGCCTTTCATGCAAAACTTCATTAGGGGTAAGGAATCAAATTATATGGATCCTGACAAGATAGATGCTCAAATTAAATGTCACGGTAGAGATTTATCGATGTAATTAAGAATAATAATGTGGAAATAGAAATGTGGAATTGCGTATATTTCAATATATATTAATGAAGAGTGAAACAAATTATTTGTAAGATTTATTAGATAACTATTCTAAAATAATATCTCAATCAAAATATGCACAATCAAAGGGAGATAGACGTGCAATATGCGTGCCATTTGCCTGCAGTATTCGCGCAATATGTTGAGAGATATAAATAATCAACAAAATTATTAAAATTTCTCTAACAATGGAAATTATACTGGGGAAATCTCTAATAATCTTCCGGCAGATGTTTAATGTCCATGTTAGTGTCGGCGAAGTCATGCAAGATGATTAGTGGATTTTCCGACGAGGTAAATCGCCAATAACATTCAAGTACTCAATTTTTTAAATTTGTGGCATTCAAGTGAGCGTCGTACCAAAGTTATGGTAGTTGTGCTATTCTTAACCCATATTTCGATGTATATATTAAAGAAGAATACAACAACTTATTTTTAGACTTTATCTTAATCAAAATATGCATAATCAAATGGAGATATACGTGCAATATGCATGTCATTTGCTTGCGATATTCGTGCAATATATGTGCTATCTTAAGAGATATGGACAGAATTCTTAAACTATTTCTAACAATGAAAATTATCCTAGAGGAATCCCCTAATTAATTCCAACATGTTTAGAAAGCTTCATGAATCCTACGCACTGGCATCCTTTGAACATGATTGAGATGGAGATAGTGTTCCTTTCCTTTTTATTTGGAAATGCTCACCATGGAAGTGCTACCACATGCATCGCTGGTGAAGACACCCGACTTGTAGTGCTGGAAGACATCCGTGGCCTGGAATGCCACACTGACTGGCCGGACCATGGCAACTGCATGCTTCAGTTCATCTTCAGCACCCTGAATCCACCATACATTGCAAATATAAACATAAAGGCAATTTGAAACTATCTTTATGAAATTTCTGGAGCTTTTATTTCCTTTTCTTCTCCTTTTCTTTTGGCTAACTCTACAGATTGCCCGCGAAACTTACCATAGAGATGTTGACAGAGTCGACAACTTTGACAGCGACCCTGCCAGCGGAGAATTTGCAGGTACCATTTCGTGCAGTATAAGGATAATCTTCCTCGGTCTCAAGGCCACCGTTGTACTTGATGTACTCGAAGGCTTGCGACGGCAACCCGCCATCGCATCCAAAGTTGTTGAAAGCCGTAGCGCAGTCCACGAGCTGCTGCTCAGACAGAGAGATTCCTTTCCCGTGTGCTTGGTGATAAGCAGCCTCGAGAGCTCCTGTGGCGCTGCAAAAGTGCAAATTAGAGGTCACTAGCAGTCTAGCATAATGACATCCCAATGAGTTGCCAAGTTAATAAGTGTGTTACGTACTAATGTGAGTAACAAATATAAATCTAAGAGAAGAGAAGGAGAACAAAGAAAAACCTGAAACTCCAGCAAGATCCACAGCCGCGTTGATTTTTAACTGGGCTTACAATGCCCTCTTTTCTCCAGTCTTTCTGCAAATATGAAGGATTGGAAGGAAAAAAAAAGATCTAATATTGACACAGGTCTCGCACTTCAATGATCAGCTAGTAGATTCTACAGTAATAAGCAATCTAGTCTTGGATCTCATGAAAAGTGCCAAAACCTTGAGATGGAAGAGAGAGAATAAGTGGTTTCAGCAAGCACTTTCAATCAGTAAAAGCGAGGACAAGAAAGTTCAGTCGTCATGGATGGAGCTAATGGATTTTTGTCGTTATAACTCAATTATATATGAATGTTTCAAAGAAAACGAAGAGTGTGTTTGTTTCCGGGAACCCCATGTGTTTGATTCGCTTAAGAAAATGAATTAACGGAAAAATATTTTCCTAGTCAACGAAAAATGTTTTCCTACCAAAATTTAAATTCAAGAAAACAATTTTTCCTTTAAAAGAACTGGAAAATATTTTCCAAAATGTTTTCCTAAGCTTAGACCCCTTGGTTAATGAAAATTTTATTTTTATAAAAGTATTTAAAAAAAATCTAATTTATAATAATTACTAAAAAAAAAACTGATTTTTTATTTTTTTATTTTCTTTATCTTTATCTTGTCTTTTTTCTTCTTTTCTCTTTTTCTTCCTCCTTTTTCCCCCTTCTTCGTCCACTATCAGCAACTAGCCAAGACATGGGCTAGCAAGCTCAAGGCTCGGTCGATCCAGGTGAGCCCAAGCTTGGCCAAGACCAGCAAGCTCACGACTCGATCAAACCAAGTGAACCTAAGCTCAGCTAAGGTCGGTGAGCTCGAGGCTCGGCTGATCTAGGTGAGCCCGAGCTTCGTTGAGGCTAGTGAGCTCAAGGCTTGGTCAATCCAGGTGAGCCTAAGCTCGACAACCTAAGCTTCGTCGAGGTCAGTGTTCTTGCAGCTTAGCCGAACTAGGTGAGCCTGAGCTCGCCTCGGTCGGGCGAGCCGTGCTCCGTCGAGACCGACAAACTCGCGGCTCACCCAGTCTCGGCAAGGCAAAGCTATGGCCGTCGTCAGTTGGTAGGGCGAAGGAAGGGAAAAAAAGAGAATGAAAGAAAAGAAAAATAAATGAGAAAAAAGAAAATTAACAATTCCAATTTTTAAAAAGAAAAAGAAAAAAGAGAAATAAAATAATTAAAATTCGAATTTTAAAAATTTATAAGTTTGAATTTCTTTGGCATGAAATAAACTTGTGAGATTGAAATTATTTTTCAATAATATCCAAACAACAGAAAACATTCTTGATTATATATCACTAAATAAAGAAAAATTAACCGTATTCCGAGAAAATACTTTACCGGGGAAAGTAATTTTTTATATAATTGAATTTTTCGTAAAACACACGCACCCAAAATATGATGCCGACGCAAGGCAGCTAGTGGTAGTTGAGTAACTATTTTGCTTTAATTTAGCAGAGAAAATTGCCAGTCGATACAGAAGACACCACACAGCTAAAAGAAGTACAGCTGCTAGTCTAAATCAAGTAGTTTTATCTCATTGACCGAAGGATAATACGAGCGGAAAGCTTCCGATTTAGGCATCGCTGTGAAAAATACCGTTTTGGGAAGAACAGCGTCGGTGAGCTTGTGGCTGCCCTTGGTGGTGGCAGAGCAGTCTTGAGAAGCTCCCAGTCTATGCGTCTTGAACTCCTCCCAGCTCCAGTCAGCATACTCTGTCAACCCATTAAGCACAAATCAACTCAGCGATGACAGCATCAACAGCTAAAGGGAAAATTATCCAAAAATTCCTAAAATCAATTGTATTTTTGTTAATTCAATTTTAAACCTTTCAATTTTGCTAATTGAATCATAAACCTTTTTACTTTTTGTCAATTGAGTTCATCCGGTCAATTTTGATTGTAATTTGCTGACGTGAACAATTTCTTTTTAATTTTTTAATATATATTATTTTATTTTTTCGAATTTCAAAATGATTTTTTTATGTATTTAATTTCTCTTTTTCTTTTTTCTTTTTTTCCTCTAGCCAATCGCCTAGCCTCCGGCGAGGGTCGGCCTCGCTGGCCTCAGGCGAGGTCGGCCTCGTCGAGATTTGGCGAGGGGCAACCTCGCTGGCCTCGAGCAAGGCTCGCCCTCGCCAAGTCCGGCGAGGTCGGCCTCGTCGAGATCTGGTGAGGGGCAACCTCGCTGGCCTCGAGCGAGGCTCGCCCTCGCCAAGTCCGGCAAGGTCGAGCCTTGCCAAGGGCCCACGAGGCCGACCCTTGTTGGCCTCTGGCGAGGGTGAGCCCCACCTAGGGACGACGAGGTTGCCCCTCGCCAGATCCTAGCGAGGGTGACCTCGCCCGAGGCCGAGGAGGCTGACTATCGCCGATCGTGGCCTCTGGCCGGTTGCCAGAGACTGGGCGATCGGCCAGAGGAAGAAAAGGAAAAAAAAAAGGAGAAATAAAAAAAATTGAAAAAAATATTTAAAAATAATAAATTTTGTTCACGTCAGCGCCGGCAGTGCCATATAGGATGGTCGGCGTCCACGTCAGTAAATTTCAGTTAACATTGATTGGATTTACTCAATTGGCCAAATGTTGAAAGGTTTATGATTGAATTTGCAAAAGTACAAAATGTTTAGGACTTTTTAGATAATTTGCCATGGCTTAAATATACCATCTCTTCGGCTTCATGTTATAAAACAAGTCGAAACGACTATGACCAATAGAAAAGGAGAAAATGTCAAGAACTGCCACGTACGATTAACAGCGAGAGTGTAAGGCAAGCCCTTCTGGTTGGTGGATCGAATGAGCTTGAGATTCTCCCTGTAATTATCGAACCTCAACTTGATCTCCTCCGCTGTCTCGTACCTCTTCTCGTACCTAAACCAAACACCAACAACGCGGATAAACGACAACAATCGAAAAGGTCAACAATCTTTTATAGATAACAAAGGGGAATTAACAAGCCAAGAACACACCCAGATGAGTGTTAGAGACAACAAGAATATTTCTTGATTTTCATTAAGGTCGTGCATGTAATTAGGATCATGTATTTTTTACTGTTTAACATCAAAATAGGCCTTTTCTTGACGGCACACTCCTATCACGACGACAGCCTCCTATCAGATAGCTTGCATAGTAGCCTCGACACAGTCACGCTGACTTTAGTTAATTCTCTCTTTATCCACTCTCGCATTTTTTGGATCACTTGTCCAAACTAAAATTAAATTGATGTCATTGATTGTATATATCCAATATTTTAACTTAGACAACCATCTAATAAACTTCATAGGTTCATGTACTCTTCATTGTCTAACATCCACAACTCTATATTTTGCATTATTCTTTTCTAAGTGGGGTGTTGATATCTAACCTGCTGGCAAAGTCTACGAAGGTGAGGGCGGGACGGCCGTGGCCGACGGTTTGGAGGATGGAGGACTCAAGGTCGGCGCCCTGGAAGCCAGCTGCTGTGGCGGAGCAAGCGGTCACGAGGAGGAGGAAGGAACACAGAAATCTAGCACCAGCCATTCTCTCTCTCTCTCTCCCCCCCAGTGGTTTCCACGAACTGTGTGGGCGTTCGGAGACGGAACTGAGTGAACTGAGCGGAGATGGACGGGGATCTTTATACTTACGTAGAAGCTACAGTAAGTCAAGAAAGACACCGAGCAGGCAATTGCCCAACTAGGGCTCATCTCGTGTGTGAACCCGATTGGGTCTGTGTCTCACGTGTGCGAGCGAAAGGAAAAGAACGGGCGATTTTCTCTCTTTTGTTGCTTGTTTTTGCCAATGCGTATGGAGGGCGATGATATGGAATCAATCACCTTCTGACAGATTGTATTGTCCCACGTGTCACGACATAAAAATATTGAAGTCCAAGATCGTCCATGGGCAAAAATTTTGAAGGCCATACACATGCAAGCAAGATACTTTATGCAAGGATTACGACAAGGTACACGTCTTCACATAATGATTTCTACGAGTTCGACAGGAAAGTAATCCAAAACCTAGTCTCACATTAGCTTGGAATTCGCTGTTACTTGATTGAGTGGAGCTACACGCAAGAAAAAAAAATGTCATATCGAATCAAGCTTGAGCTCAGTATTATTCCGAGAATATTACGTTGGAAATCAAGTTCAAGCAGTCGACCTCGCCCAATTCTTTAATCCCATAATATCGAACTTGATTACAACAAGAGGTCAACTCAAGTCGTGAAGTCCAAGTCTTCGCAAAAGGATCTTTTTCGTTTTCTTGGCCCAGGGAATCTAAGAGTCCGTCAAAAATCTAGAGTTGCAGATGGAATTGAGCTCTCTTGAGATGGTCCTACAAGAAAAGTCATGGAGATAGGGAATCTTTATATTTTCCCATTTTTTGACTTTGAAAGGCTCCAACACATTCATCTAGAAGCCGCGAAATAAATAGAATCCGGTTAAAGATAATAATAAATCTAAACACTACCTTATTTCTGATCGAATTAGATTTAACTGCTCTTTTTCTAAAATTGTTGTGGTCACTCACTGGGGAGTGCAGGTGCGCATGTTGGTCCAACGAAGTGGCCGAGTCATCATCAATCACGACTGATCTGTCTCTTCACCCCTGTCATGTCACATATTCAGTGCCCACGACCGAATCACGCCGCCTCGTGCTTGCGGCAGTATTCCACTACTTGCATTATTAACGATGAGTGAGGATAACATTCAACGCATGAGATGATGTTGTCCCCATCAGTGAGGTTTCCTGGAAGTTTAACGTTGGGATGGGTCGACCGAAACCTACCTTTGACTGGCGAAAGAGGGAGACACCTTGTCTTTATCATCGGAAATAATGCTCCCTACGCGAAGAATCTTTACATAACACTAGCATTATCGCGTCGTGAGCCCCTGATGTGTGTCCCTCTATTGGATACCATATGAAGGCTATCTTCGTAGTCCACGTCCATGTTATCAAATACAAATAATATCGTGTTTGGATCGTTCATTTGGATCTTGATGACATCTTACCATATTCATGAGATAAATTGAGCATTATCCTAGATTTTAAATAGGCTTCTCCATAACAGAAAAAAAAAACGACAATTTAATTTATTAGGCAAAGGAAAATGACATGTGCGGGCTAAGATAAACCCCAAAAATTCCTAACACCATAGTTCATGAGCACAGAATTAAATAAGAGGAAAAGGTAACAAGTAAGGTCCCGTTAAGCCTCACAAGACACAATATCAAATAATTTCGAAAGATAAATAAAACATAAGCCTATTGCACTCATACTAATTTAGTCCTAAATCTCATGATTTGTCTAATTTAGTCATAAAACTTTTGATAATTTATCAATATATTTTATCATTTAATTTTAACTAGAAATTGCTGAAGCAAATATCGGCTATCCCATGTAGCACCGCCAGCTCAAACTTAGACAATTCTTACGATTTTTCTTTTTTTGTTATTTTTTTTCTAGTCTTTTTCTCATTATTATGGCCACCAAGGGCCTAGTGACCCTCGCCTAGATTTGGTAAAGGTCGGCCTTGCATTCGGCCTCATGTTTGGCTAGTGAGGACGACCCTTGCCTGAGCGAGGCTGTCCTTCGCTTTTGGCCAATGAGGGTGGCCTCGTGAGGGCGGGGCGAGGGAGATTGTGACATTTAGAATTTTCCATCTTTGTTGATAAAATTTAGGATATCAAGTTAAGTATTATTTAGTTTAGAATTTTGGATATGGGTGAAGGCCATCAATTTTGTGGGGTGTGGAAGGTACTAGGACGATTTTTTCGATACCGTAATTGCTCGGAGGTCGATTTGTTAAAAGTAAATTGATAGATGTTGACATGTACTTGATAATATAAAATGATGGTAATTTATTCACCACCATATGATTGTAAACGGGAATTGATATGCTCCAAGTAACATATTAGGTGAATTTTCAAGTTTGAAATTTATCGAATTGAAATTTTCATAGCATTCGTATTGTTATATTAGTGGATTCAAAATATTTTCTGGTTTATTAATGTTTTGACTTAACATTGGTTTCCCTATTTATGCACTCATTTAATAAATATTTCGGGGCAAAAGTACTCTTCAAGTGCCAAAAATTGGCACAAATGAACACTTAAAGTGCAAAAATTGGAGAGAAATTGATCACTTAAGTGCCAATTCGGTCAAAATCCGGCCAAAATGCTGATGTGCGTAATTTCCGGCGAAGTAAATGCAAAATGGCGTCATTTTGCACGCTAATGTGACCAAATAATGCAAAAATGACGTCGTTTTGGTGCTAACGTGGTAAAAAATTAATATAAAAATTAATCAAATTTAATTTAAAACTAAATTTATTTAAAACATTTAAAAATACAAAGACAAATATTAAAAAAATTAAAAAAGTTAAAAAAAAAGAGGCGACGCGGCGATAGGCGATAGGGTCGTGTTGACACCTAAATTTTTGCATAAAAAATGGATTAAATTTTACCCCAAAAAAATAAATAAATAAAAATTACACGACATATAATTTAGGAAATTCATCTTATTTTGTTTTATTGGACCGCTAGTGAGCGCAAGATTTTTCACATATTCAGATAATATACACCGAGAGATATATTTTAAGCAGAAAGGAAATTTTTTGATGAAATATTCGAAAAAAATATAAAAAAGAATATCGCGCAGAGTGCAACGATATATTCATGAGATTATGTACAAGCGAAATTGGAAATAAAATGTGCAATAGAGATTTAAAATTTTCCCCTATAAAAGGTGTGGTGCGTGTACGGAGATAGGGGGAGAAATTCGAAAAATTGAGAGTAAATGCGTGGGGGGTCTCTCTCGGTTTCGAGAAAAAGGAAAAAGTCAAAGGGAAAAAGAAAAAAAGAAAAAGTGAGAGAGACGAAGACCGGAGGGAACGTGAGACGCGTGACAGGTGAGAGAGAGAAAAAAAAAATAAAAATCAGCGGCGACTGTTCATCTCGTTCGGAGGGCCCCCCTACCGCGCCGGCCGTGTCCGCGCCGTCCGCTGCGCTGCGCCGGCACCGCTCCGCTCGCCTTCGCCAGCCACCTCCGACGCCCTCGCCTGCTCCGACCTGCGATCCCGTTCGCCGTTGCAACGCCTCCGTCCGCCATCGCTGCTGCTGCTTTCTGTCCCACGAGCAACGCCCGCGACCCAGCAGCACCACCGTAGTTCGACGCCGTTGCTGCTTCCCTCCTGCCATCGCTCGCCCGCAGCAGCTGTCGGACCCCCTCGGCCTCCGTCCCCGCACCCGCTCGGAGCCCGATCTGCCGCACCGGAACGCCGATCTCGCCCCCGACTCGTCTGCAACCCGCGACCCAGCAGATCCCGAGCCGGCTCCCCGCACCCCCGCGAAACTGCTGCTGCCTCGCCGATCTGCTCCACCAGCCTGACGAAGCCCACCGCGCCTCAGCCGATCTCCACCACCGATCTGCCGCAGCGGAGCTGCTGCCCGACGCCGCTGCTCACCCCCGCCGCTGTGATCCCGCGACGCCGTTGCTCTGTCTTCGCCGTGCCCCGAAGCCCGCAGCTTCCCCCGAGTGACGCTGCTGCAATACCCGGCGTCCGACGTCCCCTTGCTCGCTGCTGGTCCTCCTCGCCGGAGCTCCGACGACCGGCGACCGACGGTGACCGGACGAAGCTGTCAAGCCCTATTTGCAAGAGAATAAGCAAGAAAAGGAAAATCATTAGGTAGTTTTCTATTTATTTTATTTTATTTCACTTTTTTTAGTATAATTATTCCTTAATGTAAGATTGAGATTGCTCGACATGAAATTGCCTCTGAAATTTGGAATTGATAGTCCAATTTTCGTGCTCAAAATCTGACTCGCAATCGCTTGAAAAATTGCCAATTCGATCTCACGCTCGAAATTCGATTCGCGATTTTATTTAAAAATTGACCAACCCACTCTCATATGCGAGATATGGTTTGTCAATTTCTTTTTTGGATATCAATCTTATTTGGCTCTAATTTGCCGTCATGTCGTTTAAGTTAATTTTGCTTTCGTAAAAGAAATATATATATATATATATAATGTGAGTCGATTAGGTTTATTTCTTGTTTTAGGATTTTTGCATATTTAGAATAGGAATTTTATTTCGAATTTTTAAAATAAAAATTATCAAAACAATTAAAAATAAAAAAAAAAAAAAAATCAATCAATTTAGGTTGCTTTTTTTTAAAAGCTTAGGTTGCATGTTTAATTATTGGACAATTTTTAATTTCGAAATTAATAAAAAAAACAACAAAAAATCATCATGCATATGTCATGTAGAATTAGGGTATCCTTTGTACGTCATTGCACATTAAGATAAAATTGCAGGAATACTTGGCTGGGGCCAGTTTGAAGGTTGAGCATAAAAAGATGTGTTCATGTTTTGGTCATAGGGATCCTGGGAAAGAGGACCTCCCCACCTAGCATAGGGGTCCTAGGTTGATTGGACAATGTCATCTGCTTCTGTCATATCATGCTCCTGTGATGACGCGGCTTGTCTAAACTCTTCGAGTGCTTCTTTAGATTCGGAGCTAGATCATAATGATCCCATGCAAAGCAGTTCATTATAATTCCAGGTTTCTACAGGGGATGGTCTTGTTTTCCTGGCGGAGGATTCTTTGGAGTTCTCGGTATTGGTGTTCACAAAATTTAACGGTCTTGGGTAAGACGGTGGATCCGAGCTTCTCTGCCTAAGTGAGGTTTATAGGATGTAGTTCCTATTTCTTGTGGGGCATGGATGATGCTGCCATTATTTATGGAGAAATACCATGGACGTTGAAAAAACAAGATGGTGTGGACTTCGGGATTTGGTGTCATGGTTCTTAGTTCTTTCTCCAAAATTTGTTTCCAATAAGTAGGAGAATAGAACCAGTTGAGGAAGTCTAAGAGATTTTTATCACTTTCTCTTTCGACATTTCTTCCGAGTAAGAATATTCTCGTGAGGTTGACAATGAATCTTCTGGTTGGAATTTCAATGGCTATTAGGTACTTATTGGTTAAGTACCATAATAACGTTTTGAGTTGGTCAAGGAAATCATCTTCCTTCCAGATGAGAGGATGTATGAATGGAAAATCCGAATTTAACCTAGAAGGATAAAGAATCGAACCTCCATTGAATCTGAACAGGTCTGCATGACATTGCCACATGAGGTTTCCAAGATTCTCAGAAAGACTGTCATTCTGGATTTGTTCGATAATCTCTTGTGAATACTTCCAACTTGGCAAGTCTTTGATTTTCTCTATCTTGTATTTCACACCATGATTGAGCATATGGAAAGCAGGTCTTTTGATGTACATGTTGATTTCTGCTGGTGCTTTTGGCCTTGACAAAAAGTCAGCAAGCACATTCTTCTTTCCAGGAATATGTTTGGTTTCAAAAGAATATTTTGAAAACCCTTCAGCCCATCGAAGCAATTGAGAGTTTGGGATTTGCTTATGTTTAAACTTGGTCATCTGTGGGAAAGATGCCATGTCTAATTCCACTAGGAAATGGTGGCCGATGAGATGGAATTCGAACTTTTTGATTCCATTTTTTACTAAAATTTCTTTGAAAGTGGAATGATAGTGCATTTCAGCTGAGAAAACTTTCCACTTTTATGAGCACAAAGATGTCTCTTACCATCAATTTCTTCAAGCGGGATGGCTGCCCGATTCGTCACGGCGTCGGTTTGGAGAATTCTCTTTCCCTTTGATGGTATTTGCGGTGGTGGGAGATTTTGCATGATCTCCTTGAGTTCAGCGACGCTTTAGTCTCGAGCTTTTCCCCAAGGTAGGGGATGTTTCTTTAGCATTGATCGGAGTGGGATCGGACTTTGCAATGTTTGGAACAAAATCCCGAGATAATTAATTATTCCAAGAAATTGCTTGGACTTGCTTTGTCGTGAAGTTCTCTTAAGGAAACTTCAATAATTCTTGGGCAATATGTGGCCCTGGATAGTATGTACCTTTGTTGAGGTGCATACCAAGAAATTCAATTTCTGTCTGGGCAATATTCATTTTTCTCTGAGAGAGCATAATGCCATGCTTCTTCACGATTTCTGCGAACTGCTCAAGAAGTTGACAGTGCGTCTGCTCATCAGGGCTGTAGAGCAGAATGTCATCAATGTAGATTGCTACACTTGACAAAATTGGTTGGAAGATTTGACACATGGCCTTTTGGAATAGGGATGGTGCTACCTTTAGGCCAAAAGGAAGAACTTTCCACTGGAAATGTTGGTTTGGAATACAGAATCCTGTTTTGGATCTGTCTTCAGGATGGATGCCCAATTGCCAAAATCCAGCTTTAAGGTCGAATTTGGAATAGATGTGGGCCTTGGTTAGGCCAGTAAAGAGGGAGTCTCGGGAGGGTAAAGGGAACTTATCATCTTGGAGAAAACAGTTGAGAGGTTGGTAGTTGATTACCAATCTCATTTTTCCTCTGTTTTGCTCTGCACGCTTATTGACATAAAAGGCTTCACAAGCCCATTGAGAGTTGGAGATTTCAATAAGGCCTTGTTGCAATAGTTCTGAGCATTCTTTTTGAGCCAAAGCCTGGTGTTCTGGCTTCATTCCCATGTGACTTGCCTTGGTAGGATTAATGTCCTCATTTTTTCTGAAGGGGAGGCGCACAAAGAATTCTGAATTTTCCCATAAGGGATGAGAACATTTTTGAGCAAATTCAGAATGAGATTCTGAACAAGATCCTAACAACTTTTGCATAATCGGATCTAATAGACTCATCTGGATGGAAAAGAGTCTCTGAATATTGACAAACTCAGAGAATTGGTCTTTATACCTAAGACCTTTTCTAGGAATGATGCGAAGTTGAGAAATCTGAGTCATGATGTCCCACCCGATTATCAAATCTTTATTGGGGAGATTGGATCCATATATCTTTGTGGTTATGGAACACTGAGGGAAGAACTGAACAGTCACAGGAGTGGTTCTGACATTTGTGGAGAAAGTATCTCCAGAAGCAGAGTTAAAATATCGGACATAAGGAGTCCAATATTCTTCGGGCAGCACTTTTGTGTCTAGAATGGAACAACTTGCTCCGGTATCAATGAGTGCAATAACAGTGATTGGCTTGGCAAATTTCGAAGTGAGGATTTTCACAGGGAAATGGGGACAATGATTTTGACTCGAAAATATGTCAGGGGTTTGTTCTGAAGATGTGGGGGATATATGGAAAATATCTTCAGATTCTGAGTCAGAATCAATTTCACTAGTAGTTTGGTAAGAGGGAATAACACAAAGAGTTTGTTCGGATGGTTCTTCATCAGCGGAGAATAAGGATTCGATATCGTCATTTTCAAGAGAGATTCCAGTTTCACTTTCAATATGATGAATGAGACGATTCTGACCTTTTCTTGCTTGAGGACAATTTTTGGCAAAGTGTCCTTTCTGATTGCAAATGTAGCAACGATTTGATTTCTTGTGGCCTTTGCGATCTTTACTTTTACGAAGGTATCGCCATTTCTTCTTTCTCCGGAAGTTCTTGGAGCTATGCTTGGATTTGTTCAGCCAGAGCCTCTTGAAATGTTTCTTTTTCTTGGAAAACTTTCCACAAGTTCCATCACAGTCTTGCTTGGAACATTTGATCTTCAATTTCTGGCGAGAGCAAAGCGCTTCAAGGCCTTTGTCGTCATTGATGTAGGTGCGAACCATTTGACGCTTTAGGCACAATTCTTCAAGGCATAGATGGATTTCTGTTGTATTTCTCCCGTGGGAACATCCCGTATGCGTGTCTATCTTCCGAAGAAAACTCTTTCAACCATTTGGGATAGTTCTTTGGGAATGGAAGATAGGAAAACATACTTCAAGTTTGAATCGGCTCAATCTGGTAAAAGCTTAAGCATTTCTCGATAATGCTTATCAAGATACTTTTTCTGGAGAGAGCAACATTTTCTTTCAAAGAATTCTCTTCTTTTCATTTCTACAAGGTCACCGGGCTTTCCTACGAAGAAATGACATAGGAGAGTAATGGCATGGCTAAAATCAGGTGACATCAAGAAATGAATTTGGTCTTGTTCTGATACTGATTTCCACCAGAATTTGAGGCTTCCTGTGAACCTCGTGACAAAATTATAAAGGACATCATTCATGTCATGATTGGTGATGGACTGGGTGGTTAGCCAAGCATGGAATTCTTCTAGTCTTTCTGGCCATTTATGATAAGGAATGTCATCGGTGGTAAAAAACTGTTTTGATGCCATGGACACATTTTGCCCAGGATTATTTATGTGAACAACCTCTGGTTCATAATAGTTTGATTCCATATCTTCATCAGCCATGAATATAGATGAAACTATTTGGTCAATAGGAGGGGGATCAATAGCGAAATAGAGAAAGATGTAGATGAAGATGAAGATGATGACAGAGATACTAATTCTGATTCAGTATCAGAGGTTTTAGGAGAAGTTTGCTCTGCTGGGAAAATAATCTGACCATCCGTGATGGCGGAATGACAGAATGGCGGGATCGGTGTTTCGAGTACTTAAATCCTTTAGAAAGGATTCTAATGGATTTGATAGCATCATCTCGATCGGCTTTTCTTTTATCACTAGCGAGCATGATTACGTCGGTACTTGCTCCTTTCCTTTGTCCTTTCGTAGATTTTTGAGACGATTGCGCATTTCGCTACATCCGGTTCTTTTACAAGGGATCTTCTCGGGATGTTGGCAAAAATAGACTTCGGGGTGGTGGAGGCAAATATCCAGTTCTTACTGGGGATGCAAGTGGATCAAAAGGTCTGAACCTTCCTTCTTCAAGGAGTTGGATTTGTCTTTTAAGCTTTTCTATCTCCGGCTTTGGGCTCTCTAGATGATGATACCCAAAATGTTGTCCTGATTCCAGGGCATGCAGCCTCTTTTGGAATTCAGAAATCATTTTCTTGGTGCTTTCATCATACTTTCGGAGATCTTGTTGCACATTCCCAATCTTGGAATCAATGGCTTTGAAAGCATTGTTATGTGCTAACAGGGTCTCTGATTGCCAATTTAGAACAGCTTCAAAGACGCGGAATCTTTCGTGCCTTCCTTGTTCATCCACATCGGTGGGAGTGGGAATTTTAGGAGTATGGCGGAATCTTCCTTGTGGGTCAATGAATTCTTCCGGAGCCGGGAATGAGAGTTTCGAACTTTCTCTGACAAGGGGAGGGAATTCTGCTTCATGGAACATGGCTATGGAAGAAGTGGGAGGTATATCTGCTGGAGTCTCAAGTGAGTAAGAATGCTTCTTAGTCCATTTTAGGATTGGCTTATAAAACAGGGAGAGAGCTGGCTTTTTCTGAGGAGGAGATGGTGGGGATGACGGTGGATGAGTTGGTGAGACTAAAGGTGGAACAGTAAACTCTGGGGGTGGAGGTGGTGCATAAGAAACCATGAACTGGTATTTATCACATTCGCCAAGAGTATCAACGGATGAGTCTCCATTTAAGTATCTCTGGTATATGGGATCTTTCATTTTCTTCCTTCGAGGCGGAGGCTTGTCATATGGGTTTACCTCGTCGGGAGAGTTTATGCAGTAAGAGCATTGACAAAAGGGGTCCCAAAAACAATGACCCTGCTGGTCTTTGTAATAATGGACAGGATGCCCATCATTGTTGAAGTGGCGAACAAGCTTTTTTGGATCTGGCTCGGAAATTGACTAAGGAACACAAGGTTCAATCATAAAAAGGGTTTGGAAGATAGAAGGACTTTCTTCTTTTTCCTTGCCAAATTTGATGGAAACAGTTCCATCTTTCTTTCGGACAAATTCAGAGTCCGAAGACTGGAAAGGCTTGTTCCTTTGGTGCAGCTTTTCATAGTTCGTGATCCAAGTTTCCGGAAGGAGGGTGGCTAACTTCTCCTTAGGGATTTGCCTGGGGACATGGATACAGGAAGCTTGATCATTTTGCATGGAGATGAACAGGGCATCTTCATTTCCATTGTTGAAATTTAGATCAAGAGCATGATTCTGTACTCGATAAATAAAATTCCCACTCCCACTGATGTGGATGAACAAGGAAGGCACAGAAAGATTCCTGCTGCTGAAGCTGTTCTAAATTGGCAATCAGAGACCCTGTTAGCACATAACAATGCTTTCAAAGCCATTGATTCCAAGATTGGGAATGTGCAACAAGATCTCCGAAAGTATGATGAAAGCACCAAGAAAATGATTTCTGAATTCCAAAAGAGGCTGCATGCCCTGGAATCAGGACAACATTTTGGGTATCATCATCTAGAGAGCCCAAAGCCGGAGATAGAAAAGCTTAAAAGACAAATCCAACTCCTTGAAGAAGGAAGGTTCAGACCTTTTGATCCACTTGCATCCCCAGTAAGAACTGGATATTTGCCTCCACCACCCCAGAAGTCTATTTTTGCCAACATCCCAGAAGATCCCTTCAGAAAAGAACCAGATGTAGCAGAAATGCGCAATCGTCTCAAAAATCTACGAAAGGACAAAGGAAAGGAGCAAGTACCGACAGAATCATGCTCGCTAGTGATAAAAGAAAAGCCAGATCAGATGATGCTATCAAATCCATTAGAATCCTTTCTAAAGGATTTAAGTACTCGAAAAACGACTCGATCCCGCCATTCTGTCATTCCTGCCATCACAGATGGTCAGATTATTTTCCCAGCAGAGCAAACTTCTCCTAAAACCTCTGATACTGAATCAGAATTAGTATCTCTGTCATCATCTTCATCTTCATCTACATCTTTCTCTATTTCTGCTATTGATCCCCCTCCTATTGACCAAATAGTTTCATCTATATTCATGGCTGATGAAGATATGGAATCAAACTATTATGAACCAGAGGTTGTTCACATAAATAATCCTGGGCAAAATGTGTCCATGGCATCAAAACAGTTTTTTACCACCGATGACATTCCTTATCATAAATGGCCAGAAAGACTAGAAGAATTCCATGCTTGGCTAACCACCCAGTCCATCACCAATCATGACATGAATGATGTCCTTTATAATTTTGTCACGAGGTTCACAGAAGCCTCAAATTCTGGTGGAAATCGCATCGAACAAGACCAAATTCATTTCTTGATGTCACCCGATTTTAGCCATGCCATTACTCTCCTATGTCATTTCTTCGTAGGAAAGCCCGGTGACCTTGTAGAAATGAAAAGAAGAGAATTCTTTGAAAGAAAATGTTGCTCTCTCCAGAAAAAGTATCTTGATAAGCATTATCGAGAAATGCTTAAGCTTTTTTACCAGATTGGAGCTGATTCAAACTTGAAGTATGTTTTCCTATCTTCCATTCCCAAAGAACTATCCCAAATGGTTGAAAGAGTTTTCTTCGGAAGATAGACACGCATACAGGATGTTCCCCTGGGAGAAATACAACAGGAAATCCATCTATGCCTTGAAGAATTGTGCCTAAAGCGTCAAATGGTTCGCACCTACATCAATGACGACAAAGGCCTTGAAGCAGCTCGCTCTCGCGCGTAAATTGAAGATCAAATGTTCCAAGCAAGACCGTGATGGAACTTGTGGAAAGTTTTCCAAGAAAAAGAAACATTTCAAGAGGCTCGGCTGAACAAATCCAAGCATAGCTCCAAGAACTTCCGGAGAAAGAAGAAATGGCGATACCTTCGTAAAAGTAAAGATCGCAAAGGCCACAAGAAATCAAATCGTTGCTACATTTGCAATCGAAAGGACACTTTGCCAAAAATTGTCCTCAAGCAAGAAAAGGTCGAATCGTCTCATTCATCATATTGAAAGTGAAACTGGAATCTCTCTTGAAAATGACGATATCGAATCCTTATTCTCCGCTGATGAAGAACCATCCGAACAAACTCTTTGTGTTATTCCCTCTTACCAAACTACTAGTGAAATTGATTCTGACTCAGGATCTGAAGATATTTTCCATATATCCCCCACATCTTCGAACAAACCCCGACATATTTTCGAGTCAAAATCATTGTCCCCATTTCCCGTGAAAATCCTCACTTCGAAATTTGCCAAGCCAATCACCGTTATTGCACTCATTGATACCGGAGCAAGTTGTTCCATTCTAGACACAAAAGTGCTGCCCGAAGAATATTGGACTCCTTATGTCCGATATTTTAACTCTGCTTCTGGAGATACTTTCTCCACAAATGTCAGAACCACTCCTGTGACCGTTCGCTTCTTCCTCGGTGTTCCATAACCACAAAGATATATGGATCCAATCTCCCCAATAAAGATTTGATAATCGGGTGGGACATCATGACTCGATTTCTCAACTTCGCATCATTCCTAGAAAAGGTCTTAGGTATAAAGACCAATTCTCGAGTTTGTCAATATTCGAGACTCTTTTCCATCCAGATGAGTCTATTAGATCCGATTATGCAAAAGTTGTTAGGATCTTGTTCAATCTCATTCTGAATTTGCTCAAAAATGTTCTCATCCCTTATGGGAAAATTCAGAATTCTTTGTGCGCCTCCCCTTCGTAAAAAATGAGGACATTAATCCTACCAAGGCAAGTCACATGGGAATGAAGCCGAACACCAGGCTTTGGCTCAAAAAGAATGCTCAGAACTATTGCAACAAGGCCTTATTGAAATCTCCAACTCTCAATGGGCTTGTGAAGCCTTTTATGTCAATAAGCGTGCAGAGCAAAACAGAGGAAAAATGAGATTGGTAATCAACTACCAACCTCTCAACTGTTTTCTCCAAGATGATAAGTTCCCTTTACCCTCCCGAGACTCCCTCTTTACTGGCCTAACCAAGGCCCACATCTATTCCAAATTCGACCTTAAAGCTGGATTTTGGCAATTGGGCATCCATCCTGAAGACAGATCCAAAACAGGATTCTGTATTCCAAACCAACATTTCCAGTGGAAAGTTCTTCCTTTTGGCCTAAAGGTAGCACCATCCCTATTCCAAAAGGCCATGTGTCAAATCTTCCAACCAATTTTGTCAAGTGCAGCAATCTACATTGATGACATTCTGCTCTACAGCCCTGATGAGCAGACGCACTGTCAACTTCTTGAGCAGTTCGCAGAAATCGTGAAGAAGCATGGCATTATGCTCTCTCAGAGAAAAATGAATATTGCCCAGACAGAAATTGAATTTCTTGGTATGCACCTCAACAAAGGTACATACTATCCAGGGCCACATATTGCCCAAGAATTATTGAAGTTTCCAGAAGAGAACTTCACGACAAAGCAAGTCCAAGAATTTCTTGGAATAATTAATTATCTCGGGGATTTTGTTCCAAACATTGCAAAGCCGCGATCCCACTCCATCAATGCTAAAGAAACATCCCCTACCTTGGGGAAAAGCTCGACTAAAGCGCCGCTGAACTCAAGGAGATCATGCAAAATCTCCCACCACTGCAAATACCATCAAAGGGAAAGAGAATTCTCCAAACTGACGCCAGTGACGAATACTGGGCAGCCATCCTGCTTGAAGAAATTGATGGTAAGAGACATCTTTGTGCTCATAAAAGTGGAAAGTTTTCTCAGGCTGAAATGCACTATCATTCCATTTTCAAAGAAATTTTAGCAGTAAAAAATGGAATCAAAAAGTTCGAATTCCATCTCATCGGCCACCATTTCCTAGTGGAATTAGACATGGCATCTTTCCCACAGATGACCAAGTTTAAACATAAGCAAATCCCAAACTCTCAATTGCTTCGATGGGCTGAAGGGTTTTCAAAATATTCTTTTGAAACCAAACATATTCCCCGAAAGAAGAATGTGCTTGCCGACTTTTGTCAAGGCCAAAAGCACCAAAGCGAAAATCAACATGTACATCAAAAGACCTCGCTTTCCATATGCTCAATCATGGTGTGAAATACAAGATAGAGAAAATCAAAGACTTGCCAAGTTGGAAGTATTCACAAGAGATTATCGAACAAATCCAGAATGACAGTCTTTTCCGAGAATCTTGGAAACCTCATGTGGCAATGTCATGCACTGCTCGTATTCAATGGAGGTTCGATTCTTTATCCTTCTCGGGTTAAATTCGGATTTTCCATTCATACATCCTCTCATCCGGAAGGAAGATGATTTCCCGACCAACTCAAAACGTTATTATGGTACTTAACCAATAAGTACCTAATAGCCATTGAAATTCCAACCAGAAGATTCATTGCCAACCTCACCAGAATATTCTTACTCGGAAGAAATGTCGAAAGAGAAAGTGATAAAAATCTCTTAGACTTCCTCAGCTGGTTCTATTCTCCTACTTATTGGAAACAAATTTTGGAGAAAGAACTAAGAACCATGACACCAAATCCCGAAGTCCACACCATCTTGTTTTTTCGACGTCCATGGTATTTCTCCATAAATAATGGCAGCATCATCCATGCCCCACAAGAAATAGGAACTACATCCTATAAACCTCACTTAGACAGCAGAGAAGCTCGAATCCACCAGTCTTACCCAAGACCTGTTAAATTTTGTGAACACCAATACCGAGAACTCCAAAGAATCCTCTGCCAGGAAAACAAGACCATCCCTGTAGAAACCTGGAATTATAATGAACCTGCTGCATGGGATCATTATGATCTAGCTCCAGAATCTAAAGAAGCACTCGAAGAGTTTAGATAAGCTGCGTCATCACAGGAGCATGATATGACAGAAGCAGATGACATTGTCCAATCAACCCAGGACCCCTATGTTAGGTGGGGAGGTCCTCTTTCCCAGGATCCCTATGACCAAAACATGAACACATCTTTTTATGCTCAACCTTCAAACTGGCCCCAGCCAAGTATTCCTGCCGACACTACAGGAGATGACAATACAAACTGGGCACAAGAAGAAGCATCACACTGGGCACACGAGGAAGCATCCTCATCACACCAGCTGAACCAAATCCTCTCACCAGAAGACCTTGTGGCACTTGAACAAAAATATGATGAACATTGCCTAGCAACAGTACACAGCTCGGATTACTCCGACTATGACTACAATGCTCGTGACGGACGAGACCGCTGAATCCGCTGATGTCCGTACAGTTTCACTGTAGCAAATCACTGTTCACTTTTACTGTAGCACTAGGCTAGGGAAAGGTACTGTTCACAGTACAGTTACTGTTCATAGTGTGCGAATAATTTCCCTCCCGGAAGTTTCCGGTGCCTCTGTTTGTTTTCGGACCTATGTTTGGTCCTTGTTTTCCTGTGACCTCTTATTGTCTATATAAGACAAGGAGGGTGTATTGTGTTGGGCAGAGTCCCCTGAAGTAAAGTGAGTGTTTCGTGCAAAACCTCTATAGCTTTCTAAATTCTCCTTCTTCTTCAGCCTGGTAAAATCCTCTAAGAAATGCAGCTCTGGTAGATTAGAAACGACTCCATCCTAGCATCTCTGAGTGTCTCGAGGCTCTGAACTAAAGAGCTAAGTGGTTTTCTGCTAAAAGGCTATCCCTGAAGGGCTTGAACGGGAGTTGTTCGCCCACTGTGGGAAGGCATACCTGTAGAAAATTGACTAAGCTTTCCCTGGTTTCATTTTAAGTTTAAATTGATTTAGATAAACTACATCTTAGGTTAGAGATTACTAGGTTAAGATAATATCTTGGTTTAAATTAGGGTTTAGCTTGACCTAATCCTTAATATAAGTTCGATAGAATCTTAATTTAGCTAGATAATTTTCACATTTTTCTAATTTCGAATTTCATAAAAAAATACAAAAAATGTCTTAGGATAAGTTAATTCCATTATCTAGGATAAATTGCACATTTATTAAGAAAACACAAAAAATGTCATTGCATGTCATATAGAATTAGATTCATGAAATGCATGTCATTTAGTGATTGTTGCTAGGTCCATTTAATTAGAAATTGCCTGTCATTAGAATTAGGTCATTTAATTATATTATACATTGTATAAAGCGTGATTCTCATTAATTAAATAAAAACAAAAAGAAATTGCGTGTTAATTAGAAACCATATCTATGGTTGATAATGTGAATTCCGATCTAACAACGCAAATGCTTTTGTTGCTACAAGGTAAGTCCCGTAATTTATTCATTGCTTTCTTGGGTGTTAAATTGGTGGTTTGCGAACTCATATGATCACCTTACATATTAGGGAATAAATTTAAAATAAATCAAATTGCTTGCAAAAACATTTTTGAAAATAAAAAGAAATGGTTCCGAAAGTGCATTAGAGAAATCTAGTGTAATCAAGTCCCCGTACCCAAAGTCTCTGGTTCGTAGGAGTAAAATAATCATCCAATTATTTTTCTTAGGTATCTAATCGATCTACTGTAAACTGATTAGTAACGACTCCTAGATAAAATCCATTTGCATGTTAAAAAATTTGAACTTAAGTCGCGAATTGGTATAGATTTGGGAGAGCCCGAATTAAGTCAAAGTGATTCACACCCGAAAATTTGGTCATGACAACAGGCGACAAAGGGAGAGGGTCAGTCGGGGTCGCCAGGCCCTAGCCAGGGGCCGATGACCTCGGCCGACCGGCGGCGAGGGTCGATGTCCCTTGCCTAGCGACAGCTGAGGGCTGAGCCCTCGGCCACCTCCCTTTTTTAAAATTTGTTTAAAAAAATATTAATATTAATATTAATATTTTTAAATGTTTTAAATCAATTTAATTTAATTAATTTTTATATTAAATTTTTACCACATTAGCACCAAAACGACGCCATTCTGCACTTGCTTCATTGGAAAATTGACACGTTAGTGTTTTGGCCCGATTTTGGCCTGATTGGCATTTAAGTGATCCATTTTGCTTCGATTTTGACACTTAAGTGTCACTTTCGTAACTTTTAGCTCTTAATGGGCTATTTGGCAACATGCAAAACAGTGCCAAATTTTGATTTTTTGTTCCCGGGATCAGTTTAGGAATAGAATCGCGTTTGGTAAAATTTTTGTTCCCGGAAACAAATTTGTTCCCAAGAACAGATTTGGAGTGGAATCAAGAATTAAAAAAAAACTTAATTCTTGTTCTGGGAACAAATTTGAAAATCAAAACCAACTCTTCTTCTTCTTTCCTTTCGCCATCCCGCGAACGCCGTTCACCACCGCCCACCACCGTCCACCGCCACCGCCCGCTACCGGTTGCCGTCCGCCGGTCCAGCGAGCTCGCCGGAGGCAAGTCCAGCCACTGGCGAGGCTCAGCCTCCCCAGATTTGGCGAGGCCGAGCCTCGCCGATGGCCAGGCGGGCCTCGCCCAGCCCCGGCAAGGCTCGCTTGGCCACCTGTGAGGCTCACCTAGCCCCGCCAGTGGCCAGGTAGGCCTCGCCTAGCCTCGGCGAGGTCGAGCCTCGGCGGGGCTGGGCAAGCCTCGCCCAGCTGCCGGCAAGGCTCGGCCGACGAGAGCCGGCCACAAGAAGAAGAAGAATAGGAGAAAAAAGGGAAAAAAAAAAAAAAGAAAAAAGGAAAAAAAGTAAAAAAATTATTTAAAAATTAAAAGAAATTGATTTGGAACAGAATCAATGAGCACGGTACCAAACGCAATTCTATTCTAAAATCAGAAATTTTTTACAGTTATCAAACAAATTTAAAATGCTTAGAATCAATTTCTGGGAACAAACTAAAAAAGAATCATTTCTGATCAGAATCTACTCCCGGTAACAGAATCATTACCAAACGCGTCCTAAGTGTCCATTTGTGCTAACTTTTGGCACTCTAGGAGTCCGGGTGTTAACATTTCGGTAACTTGTCTAGTTTAGAAGCCTATAGTTGAGCCGTTAGCCATTCTCTAAATTCCACATATCTCTCCTCATTTTCTACTATTGATATTAACCCTCATGTTCCTAAAGACATTGAACCTAGCTTAGTATTCATATCATTTAGTACATCATCTTTTTTAACCCTAACCAATTAATGCTCTTGATAAGCCTAACTCTTATCTATTCATTTTTAATTGGCCAAGAAGTAGTTCTCCTTCACTCTCCATTTTCCACTAATCATCTTTAGCCACATTCTCTTAGTGACATTGAGCCTAATTTAGCTTTGAGGTCATACCTTACATCACCTCTTTTAACCTTAGTCATTTAATGCCCTCGTGACTCAATCTTTTACCCGGCCAAGAAGGAGCTCTCTAAAGATATTTTCTTGTAGCCAATCTTATTAGGCCATTTGCACCCTAACTACTTATTGAGGGTCACTTGAAGCATTTCTATTGAAACATACAAACCCTCCTACTTGTAGGTCTAATGATTTTAAAACAACGATCATTATTCATCTTTCTTAATAAGTCTTGATCATGTGTATGTATACATTCGTATGTTGTCTCATTAGTGGTAACCACGCATCATAAGATATTATTCCATCTGCTTGCATCTAAATGGTTACTATTTAAAGAATAGATCTTCGATGTGTGTAGTGGTGAGACATTGGTGATACCGGTGCATCATAAAATAATATGCCATTTACTTGCTTTTGAATGATTGATCTTATGCCATGTTATTTTTTTGTTTCCATCAGCATATCATTTATAGAAAGATAATGCATTATTTCCACACTCGTCATACATGTTTATTTTGTATTGCTTGAACTCATGTTGTTGGTTGGTACTGGGTTTAGTGGTAAGTTGATCTCCTACCTTAGACTAAGAGATTTTGTTTGTTGGACTTCAGCTCTCCCCTTATTATTATTATTTTTTTCCAGATTTGTATCGTGGTCCCCTAAACATGTCGATGGAGAGGACGATATGTTGCTTGAGGCCATCGATTCTTGAGTTAGATGGTGGCTTGGTTAATGTTTAGACTCACTTTTGGTTTAGTATAAGAGTAGTGGTGTTAGGTCACCTGACATTTCCCAAGACTATGCATTTTGTTGCAATTAAACTACTAGTATTTGTATAAAGTTGAACACATGTATATTACTGAACTTGTTTGATTTTCTAGTAAGGGATGTTTTGAAAAAAAGTTTTGTGCTTCCACGTGCGTAGTTATTAATTATAAAGGGAAAGGATACGTGTCGCATGTGGCATTCTGAGACATCACAACAGCCTTGTGAGGGCTTGGTTAGGGTGGCCCTCCCTAGGTAAGGTCATCCCTTGCTGACCCTCACCCAACCCTTGTTGCCATTGCTTGAAACGGGACACCAGCAAAAAGTAAATAAAAAAAATAGACAAAGGAAAAAAAAAGACCTAGAATTTTTTTGAAAAATTGTTAATGTTAGCACTCATACACCACATAGAATAGCTAATATTGATTGGATCGCCACATTAGTGTTTTCCAGTCAATATTGACTAAAAGGATGTACTAGCGAATTGTTGGAATGTTTAAAATTGAATCGATGCAAGTGCAATAAGATGACTATTTTTGGTATTTTTCCCACAAAATTAGAAACTTCAAGGGCTTACATGGGTTGGTAAAGTGATTGATGATCATTCCTACTCGTGAACCTTTTCTATTAGTTAGAATTCCACTCAAGTGTCTCTCTTAGGATTCCCCCCCCCCCCCTCCCTCTCTCTCTCTCTCTCTCTCTCTCTCTCTCTCTCTGATTTCTTTGTTGATTTCATGGACAATGCAGTGGACATCCTCCATGGAAGTTAGCTTTGAAGATTGAAGTGCGAGTGCCTCAGAAGAGTGTGCTCTATCTGGATTTGTCTGCTCACTCCGACTTTGTGTGCTTGCTTCCAGATAGTCGAGTACTCCACAAGTCTCCAAAGCTCCTTTGTTACTGCCTTCGGCAATTGGCTTATTTTTAAGTTTTCAGTAGTCTTTCTACCTTTTGGTATTGTTGTGGTCTTTATATGGTGATGGTGCTAGGCACGCTAAACCTAGGCGCGTACCACCTTTTAGCAAAGCCGTAGCTACTATAAAGAGATTTTTTGGTATGTGCTCATCACTGATAATAATCTGAGATTCAGTAATTGGCCACTGGTTGTGCTTTGATTCTATAATAGATCCCTTTTTGTGGAATGAGCTAGTCTCTACAAGTTATACTAAGTTGATTTGCTTTCCAGATTTACTTGCTTTGTGAGATTACATCTTTATCTTGAAATTATGTACCTCTTTGATATGAAATGAAAATTTTCTTCCCGACCATTAAAAATAAAAATAAAAACTTCGCTATGAATCCCGACAAAGTAGTTCCTCCCAAATTATAAAGAGTAAGATCAACATCATCATCGGCTTTTTTCCATTATTCAAAGAGGCCCTAAGATGATAAAATCAACGTAGTTAGAGACACGAGCCCGCTAGAAATCTAGCCCGTTCTGGTGGATAACGGGCCAAACAATCGCACAAGAGCAAACAAAAATGCGAAATTTTCGTCAAGGACACATTTGATGGGGGACGAAGACAGAAAAATGAAGAAGAAGCTTAATGTTTCGAGATCAACACTAGTGTGACATCCTAAATTGTCCTTCTATTTATTACGTTGGCCATTATACTTAAGCTAAACATCAGTGACAAGCCGAAGATAGGCTTTACGTGTATATGGTTGGGTACCATTCCAATATCTAGAGGAGATTTTTTTTTTGGATAATATGTTTTTTTTTGTCTGTCTTTATTGTTTTTAATTTGTTTGAGAATACCTTCGCATAAGGGAGTTAAGGGGACCATCTTGGATCCCCGCGACGCCTTCCCCGGGTAACCAACTCGGTTTGAGAATACCTTCGCATAAGGGAGTTAAGGGGACCATGGTCCCCGTGACGCCTTCCCCGGGTAACCAACTCGGGATTGGTTACCCAGGGAAGGCGTCGCGGGGATCTAAGGTGGCCCCCTTAACCCTCTTAGAGGGGTGTGGACGAGATGACCAATGGGAAGGGGATTTTTTTCGAGGCCCCTACCTGCCTCTACCAGGACTTTCCCTGTGGTCAGAGCCTTTTAAGGACCTGCTTCACCCCGTCCACACCCCATTGTCCTGGCCGGGCACCTTTACTGCCTATACCTGCCCCAGTTGGTTCCGAGGATCGGCATCGCGGGCTCTAGTGTGGAGCCCTAGTCCTCCCGAAGGGGGTGTGGACGGGGTCTCCAATGGGGGGAAGATGTTTTTCGAGCCCTCTCCCAGGCCTACCAGGACTTTTCCTGTGATTAGAGCTTTTTTAAGGACCTACTCAGGTCCAAAAATGCAGATGGGTCTGCCAGATGAAGACATGGAGTCTTTTTGATGTGTTCTTTGAACTGTTTAATAATATTTGTGTGAATAGATTACCATTTGGGTTTTTTTTTTTTTTTTGTAATCACTGATATAAAAGTTTACAAATGATGTTAATATTTGAGAAGAAATCCAGGACATAATCGAGACTTCACAACAATGTTTGTAGTGGGGTTTTGTCTTTGATATTTGGCAAGAAATCTGATTTTCATTTGAAAAAGGGAAACTTAGGTAGGGGAAACCACCAATCCATTCTTTCTAACTATTTTTAAGAAAATAGGTATGTGTTTGAAATAGTGATCAATGCTTGAAGAATAAATAAGAACATCATCAATATATACCATGAATTGAGAATATGGATTGAAAATATAATTTATAATCCTCTTAAATTCTGCAATGCATTTTTGAAGTCCAAATGACATGACATTCCATTAATTTATATCAAGATTTGAGAAAATTTTGGGATCGTGAAATCTATTGACATCTTTTCTGTTTAGTATCGGATATATATAAATCCATTTAAGGGCTTTAATGATTTGACGACGAGTCGAGGGACTTTTCCGTCGAGTTTAGCAGTCGTATACACGTTGAATGCAAAACAACTCAGGGAGACTGACTTTTGTTAACGAGTTTTTTTATCTAGGAGAATCCTTTTGACAAAATTGCAGAACTAGTTCATTCACTCGGGAAGGCGTAGCTTTGCAGAGAATTTGATTTGCCGAAAGTTGGGTTCATAATGAATGTAAGCAATACGTTCCTTCCTTTCCCAGAAACACAGCGTTGGTGGGAATTTGATGCGTTATTCTTGCAAAGAGAGCGTTCCATGCCACACAAACATAGAAAGGTATTTACAAGGTCTTTGTTCATATAACAATAACCATACGGAGTTGCAGCTGTCCTGATGATTATTTTTTGCACTAAGCTAAACCCTTTTGTGCTAACATTATAGCACTCCAACTCAGGGCGGAGCAATTCTTCATGCGAAATATATATATCTCGAATTACCTGGCACACGAACCCATTGATCCTCTGGAAACAATCTAGGCCACAACAGGGTATGATGCACAAGTAGCGACTCCTGCAATTTAAGAACATTAGATGACCACGGAGTAAGTTACTAGGAAATTAATCAAAGAATGAATGGACATGAACTGAAAGACTGCGAGAATTTCAAAAGCGTAGTCATTCCAGCGCTGTATATTTTGGTTAATACTACTAAAATCAAAGAATTTTATAGAGGAGGGGACTTACCACACATGTTCTTTCCCAACTCCATCTTGAAGAATCCGTGGTCGCCCCAGTCTGCTCCCCAGGAATTCTTGATGAGCCAGAACGGAACACCATTTTCAACTCCATAACCAACAGCGAGAACAGCATGGTTCACATCCTAATATAGGACATTCGGTTTACATTAGACAAGAGCATGAACATCGCCTTGCATGCAAAAACTTATTCTCGACAAGATAGGTACTCAAGTAAATGTCATGGTTGAGATTTATTCACATATAGAAGGCTCTCTAATTCCTACACACTAGCATCCTTCAAACATGATCGAGATGGCGATAATGCTCCTTTCATTATGTTAGCAAATGCTCACCATGGGAGTGGTACCGCATGTATCGCTCGTGTAGACACCCGACTTGTACAATCTGAAGTCTTTCACGACCTGGAATGCCACACTCACTGGCCGGACGAAGGCAACTGCATGCTTTAATTCATCCTCAGCACCCTGAATCCACCATGTATGCAAATATAAATAGATCGGCAATTTGAATCTATCTTTATGCAATTTCTTTTCTTTTTCCTTTTCTTTTCGCTAACTCTACAGATAGTCCACAAAACTTACCAAGGTGATGTTAACAGAGTCGATCACTTGGACACCAACATTATCAGCCAAGAATTTGCAGCTACCATCCTGTGCGGTGTAAGGATATGCTTCCTCAGTATCAAGGCCACCATTGTACTTGATGTACTCGAAGGCTTGGGATGGCAGTCCACCACTACATCCAAAGTTGTTGAAAGCCCCAGCGCAGTCCACGAGCTGCTGCTCAGACAGAGAGATTTGTTTCCCGGATGCTTGGTGATAAGCAGCCTCAAGAGCTCCAGTGGTACTGCAAAAGTTCAAATTAGAGGTCACCAGCAGTCTAGCATAATGACATTTCAATGAGTTCCAGAGCTATAACTGTGTCATATACTACAGAGAGACAAATATAAATCTAAAAAGGAAATAAAGAAAAACCTGAAAGTCCAGCAAGATCCACAGTGCCCCTGATCTTTAATTGGGCTTACAATGCCCTCTTCTCTCCAGTCTTTCTGCACATATGAAGGATTGGAAGAAAATGAATATCTAATACTGACATAGGTCTTAATCTTCAATGATTAGCTAATAGATTCTACAGCAATCAGCAATCTATTCCTAGGTCTCATGGGATGATCGTTTCAGCAAGCATTTTCATTTGGCAAACAAGAGAACGCAAAAGTTCAGTCGGCATCATGGATGGAGCTAATGAATGTTTGGTGCTACAACTGAATCGTGTATTAAATTATTGGAAGGAAACGAAAATATGATGCCAAGGCAAGGCTGTGAGTAGCAGCTGAATAATTGTTCTACTGTAATTTAGCAGAGAAAACGCCAGTCGATACGGAAGACACCACATAGCAAAAAGTAGCACAGCTGCTAGTCTAATTTAAGTTGTTCTATCCCATTGAACGAAGAATGATATAAGCGGAAAGCTTCTTTGAGTCATCGTTGCGAAAAATACCATCTCGGGAAGAGCTTCGTCGGTGAGCTTGTGGTTGCCCTTGGTGGTGGCAGAGCAGTTTTGAGCAGCTCCCAGTCTGTGCCTCCTGAACTCCTCCCAGCTCCAATCAGCAAACTCTGTCAAACCCATCAAGCGCAAATCAAAGTCAACGATAACAGCAGCAACAACAGCTAAAACACCATCTCTAATCGAACGACTATGATCAAATTGATCGTCAGTTCTAAAAGCAAGAAATCGAAACGGAGAGATTTCCACACATACTATTGACAGCGAGGGTGTAGGGCAAGCCCTTCTTGTTGGTGGATCGGATCAACTTGAGATTCTCCCTGAAGATCTCGAACCGCAGCTTGATCTCCTCCGCGGTCTCGTACCTCTTCCCATACCTAAACCACAAAAACACCAACCAGTCAACAACCACCACCACCACCAAGAACCGAAAAAAAAACAATCGGAAAAAAGGTCAAAGCTTTAGCAGAGAAACAGGCGAATCGACAGGCGGAGAGCACACCCAGATGAGCGATCGTCGAGCGGGTCGTCGTTATCTCACCTGTTGGCGAAGCGGGCGAAGGCGACGGCGTGGCGGGTGCGGCCGACGATCTGGACGATGGAGGACTCGAGGTCGCGGAGGAGGCCGCCGTCGGGGAAGAGCCGGATGGGGTTGGACTCCTCGAAGCTCGACGCCGCGGCGGAGACGGCGACGGCGACGAGGAGGAGGACGGCGGAGCACAGGAGCCTCGCGCGAGCCATTTCTCTGTCTCTCTGTGGATTCCAAGAAATGTGGGTCGGAGATCGGACAAGCGGACGAGGAAAATGCAGGCAGGATGGAATCTCTTTTAACCACGAAGTCTGAAGGGAAGCCGAGAAGATACCGACCGGGCAGCGCCCAACCGCTGATCGCCACGTGGGGGGCCCCAATTGGGTCTTGTCTTACGTACCGAGAATGAAGGGAAGGGCAGGTGACTATTATTATTTCGTTTTTGGTTTCTTCCCCTCTTTATTTTTCCACGGGCCTGACGTGTGTGATGACGTGGAGTCACTATTGCTCACTTAAAATAAGTAGCTAATAAAAATATTTTTATTATTGATAAAAACTTATATTTAAAATATATATATATATATATATATATATATTGTGATCCTAACTTGCATGCAAATGCAATGGCCCGTGAGAAAACCTAAGACGCTAGCTGCAGAATGAAAGCGGCGTAAACCTGAATGACGCTAAGACACAGGTATGTGCTGGCGAGATAAATCTAGAATGATTGCATTTACTCACCACCACGCCGTCATGCTTAAGAATCCCTAATGACAACCCTGAGATTCGAACTTCTCCCATCAGTGTCGAGGGCAGCTGAAAGCCAATCTTTTCTTCTTGAGGGGCGGTGGTTAAATATTTTCATAAATAATAAAAATATTTTTCACTCTTTCAATTTTGCAAATGGTATAAGCGATCTTTTTTAAGAAAGTATTTTCTAAATCATCTATTCTTTACAAAATAAATAGAACCTGAATAGAACATTAAGACACATATAAAATAATTTGTATGATTACTGTAAGATATATGTCCCCACAACAATTTTCAATTGTGTGATTTGTCTCTCAAGAAATTATAGATTCCTTGCTTGAAATGGTGCTCTCGAGAGTGAAATGAGTCAATTAAATAGTTCTCTAAGGCTAATGAGCAAACAATCAAGTTATTTGTTAGCTATTCGAACTCAATTGACTAAAATTCGATCTTCAATTGAATATTTTTTCGATATGAGTACGTCAATTATGGGGGGATAGAGTTCTTTTTTTATCACGAATTTTGTTAAAAAGGGCTTTCGAGGCACTTATCAAACAACTAAATGAGGAAACAAATGCCCAGATATAGTCATTAGCAAGACCCCTCCTTTTTTGGGCTTGCTCCGAGTTGGAAGTCCAGCTTGGGAATGCGTGATTTGAATGGGTTGGCGAATCTAATATAATTAATTGGGTTCTCGTAAAATCTTAGTTCTATTCATACATTCACTATAGTAAGAAACACGTTATTGATGTTTACTTTGATTTCTATGAATAGGATGGGATTTATGCAAAGTGTAAACTCGAATGAGCTTAGAATTTACTTTTGATATGTGATTAAGTTAGATTACACGCGAAAAGAAATACTATATTAAATTAAAGTTAGGCATCGCAAGTGATGAATATATTATGTGAGAAATCAAGCTCGCACAATTGACTTCACCCCTTCTATTCAATTCGAGTATATTGAGCTTAGTCACACCAAGACAAAGGCCAGCTCACGTCGTGTGGTCCATAAAACTTCGCTTAAGAAAGATTCTCTCTTTCTTGATTGGCCCAAGAATCTGGAATTGAAGATTTTTTTGGCCAAAAATCTAGATTTGGTGATAAAATTGAGATCCCACACGAAAAGTTGTAGAAAAGTCATGGAGATGGAAAGCTTCAACCTTTCCCCATTTTGATGATGAACGGCTTGGAATATGTTCATTAAGGAGAAGCAAAAAAAGCAATATCAGGAATCAATGAAATCAAGCATTTACCGCAATTCGAAATCCTGAGTTTATTATGTGCTGACTAATTTAGAAAAAAGGACATTATAAATATAATGGTGCAATAATTATTCAAATGATTGGTCTTGATTTTTTTTGAAAGGATAAAACCACAAAAAAATAAGTTCGTATTTTCATACCACATTTATGTCAAATTAATTTGTGCGTCATAAAAACTTTTGAATTGGTAAACTTGTGCCACATTTTTTAAACTGTTATATCCGTACTACATTCATTTTAAATCGGTACACCTGTGTCATAATTATCCTATAAAAATCTCAAATTTACCATAATTTTGGTGTAAAAGTAGCATAGGTATATACTAATTAGAGACAAATATAGTACACGTTTATCAGTTGGAGATTTTTTGTGACATGGTCAATAATATTGGAGCTAAATTGAAGTGTTTAGCATGGATAATCTACTCAAAAAGTACATCTCGATCCCACTCAATTCCCCAATCGAATTAGATCTTCATTTTTTTTTTCCTAAATTGCCATCCATGGTCATTGAAAATGATCACCAAAAGAGTCTGTTCAACCTGTACAACCCCTTTTTGTCATATGTTAGTGGAGCGCACATGACCAGATTATTCTGCCTTGTACGTGTTGTATTATTCGACCACTTGAATTATTATTTAGAAAACAACAAGAAGCATGAGATCGATTGTAGAGACGAGATATTTTTAAGCCCAAGAAAATTGACAGAGAGAGACGCCTTGTCTTGTCTTGATTGATGGCGATATTGCTCCTATAACAAGAATCTACGAATAAAAACACACGACCTTATCACTTTGTGAACCATTTGATGAATGTGAGATCAAGAGAGCTGATGGGGAATATGATTCTCTTGCGTTTTTTCTAAGAGCTCTAGGTATAGATTCGATTTTCAACATCATCGGATACGACTGATGGTGTCGTGCTTGGCCTGAGCCTTTCATTGGGATTAGGCTTGCATTTGACTTTGTTCGTGAGGTAAGTTGAGAGTTTGATGGACTCAAGGCTCTATCGATAGGCTTTCTTCGTAATAATTTGCTAGGCAAGTGGAAAATGACTTGTATGGTTTAGGATGAACCCACTGAAATCTAATGAGAGATCACTTGATCCCACAGTTCATGTGAAAGGAGTTAAAACTCCATCCAATCCTACGGTCACGATAAGTCTCGCAAAGAGTAGCACATGATAGTTTCGAGAAAATCTTGGAATTTAAAACTTCAAAGGGCCTGAATGAGAATGGTGAAGTGATAGATGATGATTCCTACTCGCGATGCTTTGCCATCGACTCACGACAAAAGCAATTCCTCCCAAAATTACAAAGAGCAAGACGAATTGTCACCATCGACTCTGTCCAAGATTCAGACGGGGCCTAAGATAACAAAACCAACGTATGAGCCCACTAGAAACCAAGCCCGTTCAGGTTGATAACGGGCCGTGCAATCGCACAACAGTATATAAAATGTGGAATTTTCGTTCGAGAAGGACGCATTTGCTGAGGAGGGAAGATGGCAAAAAGTAAAAGAAAATAAGGTTTATGTTGCTTGATCAACACTCTACTTGGGGAAAAAAAAAAGAGAAGAGAAAGCCAACTGCGTCTAGGTTTCAGTTTTTAAGCTTATCTAAAGTGGGTTTACATCGTAAAATACTGCAACGTCATTTAGCAAGAGATTCATGTATTTTGACAAAATTTTTCTTATCTCGAAACACAAGTTTTAACGAAAGTTAATATGATTGGAGCTTTTCGCTAGCGTGCATGTCCATATGCTGGATGCAGGTCGGCTGTCTCTCCTTATGTATGCATTTCTTTGTCCCTCATCACGATATCGTGTTGTCTGTCCATCTCATTTTGAGCGTTCACCGCATCGGATTCAATCCCGCACGAAGTCAAGCACAGCCTCTTTCCATCTCCTATGCACCTCAACCTGCAGCCGCCTTCCGTCGCCCACTAAAACCACTCGATCGCCTCCACCGGTTTGTCATCGTGTCCATTATCGTTGTCCAGATATCCAATAGCCCATCTCCGCTCACCCTGTCGTCATGCTGCGCCGGGCTTGACGTCGACAATTCACGCTGCTGAGCTCGGCCTTTGACGAAGAAGAGAGATGAAAAGGTAACGCGTTGTCCAGATATCCAATAGCCCATCTCCGCTCACCCTGTCGTCATGCTGCACCGGGCTTGACGTCGACAATTCACGCTGCTGAGCTCGGCCTTTGACGAAGAAGAGAGATGAAAAGGTGACGTGAGAGAGAGAGAGAGAGAGAGATGCGCACGCCCCCGTCATTGGCGCCAGCAATGGTGGTGGTGGTCGCTGTCGCCGTGGTAATCAAGCAAGGCGAGGGACGTGGCTGTTCATGGGGTTGTGCCAAGAGAGGGAGAGAGAGGGGCAGGGATGAATGGGGTTTGAGAAAAAACAATAATATGGTCCGGTAAGGTTCGAAATAAATTGGAAAGATGGCACGATCTCGTTTGGGCGATTATCGGGCGATGCATGACCCATGTCACAGGCATAGGAATGAGTTAAGAATGAGTTAAGAATGAGTTATAATAATAATATTCAATAATCCCTGAAATAGGTCTCAACCAATCGAAAAGAGCACCTCTAAACAAAGATGGATGTATCACGTGGCTCCCCTCACGCAGGCATCATGGCCGAGCGCATGGCTTATTTTCGAGGGTCGTTTTTGAGCCAAATGGGCATAGAGGATGAATCGGTGACCAAGTTATTTGGGAATTGGCGAATCTATGAGTCCCTGGAATGAACGAGCCACGTGCTATCGATCCACAACCTGAACTAGACATTGGTGTTCTCGCGTCTAGCGGTGCGGATGCGACCTTGTTCAATGACTCCATGTGTTCCTCAAGTTCTCATGCTTGAGTAGCTACAAATGAGTCAGATTTGTTCATTTTCATTGTACGTGATGGCGTGTTGGCGTGCGAGAGACGATATGAAAACAGAAGATAGATACACGAATAGGGACAGCTGATTTTGGTATCCGCACGAGCTTATACAATCCCCGTCTATGTTTTGATTGTTGGACACGTTTTGGGGATCAAAGTTGCCATAAAGCAAAAGGTAACATCATGTCATTTTAATGGCGGCCATAGTATAATTTCCTCACGCGTTTGAATTAATTGCGCGTGTGCGAGAGAGAACAACGTGCTCCATTGAAGCATGGCACGATGATCGCACGTGGAAAAATTCGTTACATTAAAATAATCTATACATTTAAACTTAACCGCCACATTTTTAATGATAGATTGTTGCATTTTTGTTTGCTTGGTGCGCAAGATTATACTTTTCAGCAAGACGATTACGAAACTAAGCCTCCCATGCCCGCATGAAGCTTGCTCTCCTACTAATGTTCTTCGCCTTTGCACATCACCGCGTTCCGTATGTCATCCGTGATGACATCTCCTATGCAAGATGACATCTCCTACGCAATTCTCTAGTTTCTACCACGGCCGCCACTAATCTATTGATCTTAGGAAGAAAACAAAAAGGGCCAAAGTGCCGTGATGGCTATCCTTAAAGAAAACGAAAAAACGTGGTCAATGGGTGACATGGTTAGCATCGTTTTTGAATGAGAAAATTGACTATTAGGTGGGTCGGTGAAATTCCATAAGTTTAGGTGAGGTGGTTGCAAGGAACGTTCGTAGCATTTGGTCACCCTCTTTTGACCATTGGAACTAAATGATCGTGCGCAAATTCTAAAAGATCTCATTAGCAACATTTTGGGAGAAATGACAATCGGGAAATAAAACTATATAGATGTACCAAAGATTAGTTATCTTGAACGTAGTATATAATTCTCCTCTTCCATTTTTCAAATTGTAGTTTTTTTGTGATCTTCCGACTAAGTCAAAGTTTGTATTTTAAGAGAGAGTTCAGTAAATAATGAAAACAATATTATAATTGGAATTATTAAGAAAAATGTTAGTTATTGATATGATATAATAATCTCTAAATTCATTGGGGTCAAGGTAAAAGTTATGAATAATCATCAACTCTCGAGAAAGGGTAGAAGAACGGGACCTATTCTAGAACATACAATGCATCACAGAATTCTTTTGAATTTCAATTCAACAGCTTCTATAATGTGCGCAATATTTGCTTCAGTTTTAATTATTGATGGTAGATTGAATTCCGAAAGAAGATGAATACTATGCAAAGTTTTAGAAGTCGTGTTTCAATAATTTATTCAGCTATATAGTATTAAGCTCTTTCTTTTACTTTTTTTTTTTCCTTCTTAAGGAAACAGCTTAATTGATAAATGCTTTGATTCTCCAGTCAAAATTTGTTAGGAATTTTTAGCAAATTGAGCTGTCCACTGAACTGCAAGTTGCAAATTGGGGTCTGCCCTGGCAGAGGCAGACAAAACTCTCATCTTGGCCTTTTGCCTTAGCTGGCCTTGTCCCACAATATAAACTCGGTCGTGGCTACAAAATCAAGACATAAATACATAGCCCTATTTTTATTTAATTTTGTGTGCTGATGAACACCTATTGGGGGGAACTTTTTCATTCCAATTATAAAAAAAAAAAATTATTTTGTGATTGGAACAGACTGGAGCACACTAGTATCCTATTCTATTGAATGGAGCTTCTAGAATGTCTCTCAAAGGGTGCTTTGTTGCGTTTTTTATTTGTTATTTTATTTTAAACACTTGTAGGGATTATCAAGGAAAAAGCCAGAGATTTATTCGGCGAAAGCAACATTCGCAAGCATAAGATCCCTGTCATGATCATAAACTAATTTTATTTTCATAATCTCAACTTAAAGTATTCGAGAACCTTTTTAAGGGGAAACACAAAGACATCATATATTTCAAAATTCCAAATGATATAATTCAGATGAATAATCTATTCAATATGATATATGAACTTTTGATAAATGTTTAATCTAGTCCCTAAATTAAATGAAGATATCTAATGTTATCATTTCATTAATTTAATTTAAAAGGAGTTTGTTGATTTAGCTTCCAATTAAGCAAGTTTGAACAATAGACAAAAAAAAAAATTACATGAGAATTTTCCATGTAAGATATTCAACTCAGATAATGATATAATAATCCACATCATCAAGTAACATAGATAATCATTTTTTTCAAGTTAAGATTAAAATGGTAATTATATTATAATTACGTGGAAAATTCACGTATGACGTTATTTTTTTTGTCCACCATTCAATAGTACTTGATCGGAAACCAAATCAGCAAATTTTATTTATTTAAATTAAAGGAAGGATAACATTGACGTTTTCATATAATTTACAGACTAAATTTAGCATTTACTAAAAGTTCATGAATCATATTAAATAAATCAAAAGTTTATGGACAATTTTGCATATCTAGTCAAAGTTTAGGGACCATTTGTATACATGCAATTTTGCTATTTTAGAGATGAATGTCTTCCTTCTTGAGAAGAAGTAAAAGCTTCCAATCCTTTGACAAAATTGCAAAATCAAAACACTGATCTTTGACTTTTTGAAGGCTGACGCCACGGATTACGGTCTGCCACCTACTTTCGCCTTGACCAAATCACTCCCAATCAAAATTATTATTTTTTAATCCTTTTCAATTTTTGATTTTTTCTTCCAATTATTGATCAATCCACATTTGAGTGCACACCACTCCTTCGAGGCCAGCACCCAAGAAAACAATTGATTAAACGAAAGAAGACAAACCCAAGTTTCTGCAGCGGATGATCTGCTCATTTTCATCAATGTCTTCCTTGTGTTTTTCCATATCTTTATTGGTTTCCTGAAGAACAAACAAAAACGGACCGAGCTCATCGGGAAAGTGAGTGGATGATACCTCAACCGCTACCAAGTGGTCCGTTCTTTAATCTTCCGAGGTCAACTTCAACTTTTTAGCAACTGTCATCACCAATCAGACCTGCAGAGAGCAAAGACTCGGCACCCAACTTTCGGTTTGATTAGATTTCGGAAGACCGAGGATATAACAAAAGTCTTGGTTGTGTTCGACTTGTTCTGAACCGGAACGTGACTATTATCTATCCACGTCGCGGATAAGCTTCTAGAATCCAGGAACAGGAGAGAGACAATGTAAAGCAACCTAACCCAGACAGGAATAATACAGACAATACCAGAGAAAACAATGTGTTTTGACAAGTGGGTTCTGACCATACCTCATGTTTACACGAAAATAAGCAAAGTACTTTATCGCAACTCTATTATTGTATGTGTATTAAATTAGGTGCAATATACTTCGTTTCGCCTTGCCGTTTGCGTGTGAAATAGCCGAATAAATCATTTTATCTTGGTCCTAACTTGTGGCTGGGACTTGTTGGGTCTATTCACATAAGTGCACCAGTTGAAGAAGAAACCAGGAAATCAGCTCTTCTTCAGTTTTCAGAGCTTCCTTTTGTTTACCGAATCAAGTAAAGCTGATCAATCGTTGGTCAGAGGAGAAAGGAAGCTGCTTAATTGCATTGAGAAACACGGTTTACCTATCCACTCAGCAGTCTTGAATTCCTCTTCTGCGGCTCCCATCACCTAGAGCTTTAATCAGTATGAAACCAGAATCACACGAGCCTAATCAATTTGAAAGCTATTTTCTTTTTTCAATCGAGGTTGTTGCCAATTGTGCAAAAGTCAAAGAGGGGAATCCGTGTTATTGTCCCGCGTGTGGAACATTCATCGAGAGAGACTCGGGATTCATCGCTTTACAATATACGAAATGGTCAACGGAGGGGCTGTTTCCAAACACTACTGTTATTGCCCGCGGTTTTAGGAAAATACAAGGAATACATTTAATGTGAAAAGAGGAAAAAAAAGAATACTAGAAAAGAAAGAAGATAGATTAAGAAAATTCAAATGGGTTGTGTGAGGAAGTTGCAGGCCTATCTGAATTTGAGGGCGGTTGGGGACTTGAATAAATAGTCCCTAAATCATCTCCCTTTAAAGGGCATCACCAGCCATTTTTCCATCTGCAACTTTCTGGCTTGATTGCAGCTGGAACTTTTCCCTAATTTCCTAGTCGACGGCGAAAGAAACGGTCCTGTGATTTTAGAATCTCGGAAGTGAAGCGATTTTATCTGCATTGTCGATGGTGGTCAAGAAGAATTTGTGGAGCTATGTTGTGCCGTTCTGTGGCGGGAAAGGAACCGAGCCCGGCAAGCCCAAGAAAGCGGTGTCCAAGCAGAGTTCCTTCCAAAGGATTTCTTTGTCGGATTTGAGCAACCCGAGCTTGACGCTCTCGGAAGACCTTTCCATATCTCTTGCAGGGTCGAACCTCCATGTGTTCACCCTGCAGGAGCTCAAGCTGATCACCCAGAGCTTCTCGTCAAGCAACTTTATTGGTGAAGGGGGGTTCGGGCCTGTTCACAAGGGCTTCATCGACGACAAGCTTAGACCTGGCTTGAAGGTCCAGCCTGTGGCTGTCAAGCACCTGGATTTGGATGGCTTGCAGGGTCATAGAGAGTGGTTGGTAAGCTGAGCTTATTGTCTTGAATTCACAATCTGATGACTAAATGCAGTTAGAACTTTTCCTTCTCATCATGTGTTTGGATCAGAACTAATTTTTTGGAATTTCTCTTTGGCAGACAGAAGTGATATTTCTCGGACAATTGAGGCATCCTCATCTGGTGAAGCTGATCGGTTATTGCTGCGAAGACGAACACCGGCTCCTAGTATATGAATACATGCCTCGCGGCAGTTTAGAGAATCAACTATTCAGAAGTATGCACTCTGTTCTAGCTTTCAATTATCTGTACACATTTGCTTCTGACGATCATGTTGCCCATTAGTTAGCTTCTCCCACAAGCAACATCCGATTTTAACCCGGTTAACTTTGCTTTTGCTTGCAGGATATTCGGTTTCATTGCCGTGGTCAGCGAGAATGAAAATTGCTCTGGGAGCAGCAAAGGGCCTGGCCTTCCTGCATGAAGCAGAGAAACCGGTCATATACCGAGACTTCAAAGCCTCAAACATCTTACTAGACTCGGTGAGCATTTCTTTTGTGTATTAGCACAAGCAGTGACTATGCTTGCCCTGAAAACTGAAACTTCGATGATTAGGATCTGTAATGTCTTGGGCTAATGTATCCTCAATCTTCGGTCTGTTTACAGGATTATACTGCGAAGCTCTCAGACTTTGGACTAGCGAAAGATGGCCCTGAAGGAGACGACACTCACGTTTCAACCCGGGTCATGGGCACTCAGGGCTACGCAGCTCCAGAATACCTCATGACCGGTAAGAACAAGTGCTCGATTGAAAAGCAAACTCTAATAAGTCCTTTGAAATTAACGCGTCGCTTACATCCTTGAGTTTCCTAAAATCATCTCTTCTCAATTTTGACTTCAGGTCATCTGACCGCGATGAGCGATGTGTACAGTTTCGGAGTAGTCCTGCTGGAGCTCCTGACGGGGAGGAAATCCGTGGACAAAACCAGGCCTGTCCGGGAGCAGAAGCTGGCCGAGTGGGCCAGACCTATTCTGAGAGACCCCAGGAAGCTGGGCCGGATAATGGACCCGAGGCTCGAGGGGCAGTACTCAGAGGCTGGGGCGAGGAAGGCGGCCGAAGTGGCATACCAGTGCCTCAGCCACAGGCCAAAGCAGAGGCCTACGATGGGGACCGTGGTGAAGACGCTTGAGCCGCTCCAGGACTTCAACGACCTCCCGATGGGCACGTTCGTGTTCACATTTCCTCCTGATGATGATCTGAGCAAAAAGAGAGAGGCGAGGGAGAGTGACAAGCCGAGGCAAGCTAAGAGAGACCGCGGTCATCATCATCATGCTCAAAGGCATCACAGAAGTCCATCTCCCAACTCTGTGATTCAGTCAGACACTGCTTTGGGACACAGAAGCCCTAGACATGGATTTGGTTCACCGTTGCACCAGAAAGGATGAGAAGAATATGATTGACTGTTCAAGGGGCAGTGTAAATAATCACAAGGTTATGTTCAAGATGGTATTGGATGACATAGAGTTGATTGTAGGCTTGAATTGTAAGGTTCTTCGTTGTCTTCTTCTTCTTTTTCTTCTTTTGGGCCTTTTGGAGGGTTGCCCTATTTTCAGTGAGCAAGGCTCATTTTGTTCCCCATTTTTTGAATGAATAGACTGATTAGTTGATTCTTTAATACAAGTGTAATGTACAGGGTCAAGTGAGTGAACAGAACTTGTACATCACTCCATACCAATGTTGCTACTGAGGTCCTTAGGACCATAGGAGAAATTACAGAAAAGTCTAAAGTTTATTGTACTTTTTATGCTAATTTAGTCTTAAGCCTTTTTAATTTGGCCAATTTAATCCTGAATTTTTTGATAATTTATGAATTGAATCTTTTCAGTAAATTTTAGCTGGAAATATGTGACATGAACATTAATCATCCTATGTAGCTCAACTAGCTCTTATGTGGACACAGTTTTTACAACTATACAGGAGTCATTGGACCAAGTAGTTCGATTGCTTTCATAAATGCGTTGCCCCATTTTTTTTTTGAAAATTAATAAAAAAAAGGAAGCACGTAAAATTTTTCTTAAAATAGAAGAAAGTAGGGGATACTCCACTTGTTTGCGGAACCGAATGACTTAGAAAATATTTTCCTAAAAATAAACATTTCTGTTACTTTAGAAAATGAATGACTGAAAAATACTTTCATTTAATTCACAAAAATTTTAAAAATAAATTATTGTCCATAGATAAAATATTTTTCATTGACTAATATTCAAGTGATATAAGAAATCATTTTCAAATTCCCAAATAATTTATTTTCTTGTGAAACATGCGTAGTATGAATAAGTGGTCCAAATGCGAACTATTCATTTACACATAGGCTCAATTCATTTTGTAAATAATAAATGATTTAGAAAATATTTTCCTAAAAATGATCATTAATATTGCATACAAATATGGACAAGTGAAAAAAAATTTTCGTCTACAAAAATATTGAGACATAATTTTTTATCGATAATAAAAATAAAGCAATTGTTTTTAGAAAAATGTTTTCCAAATTATCAATTTTTCGCGAAATAAAAAAACCCACGTGTAATGAATAGTTTGAATTTGTGCCATATTTATATTAATAAATATTAATAAAGCCTTTGAAACCTATGGATAAATTAATATCGTTATTAAATATTCTTAATAAAAACACTTATTTTTAAAATAAAAATAATATCAAATTGATATAACTAGGATTAATTTGTATCATTTTCCTTGCTTTTTACCAATAGCTGTATTTCGAAAGTCGAGTCTGATTTGCTTTTTTCTTTTTAACACGCCATATAATTATT
This sequence comes from Eucalyptus guilfoylei, assembly GCA_016097605.1. Classification (NCBI taxonomy): domain Eukaryota; kingdom Viridiplantae; phylum Streptophyta; class Magnoliopsida; order Myrtales; family Myrtaceae; genus Eucalyptus; species Eucalyptus guilfoylei. The sequence continues at coordinate 5,184,971 of CM027862.1, read as the reverse complement.
ATGGCCATTTTTTGTTTGTCTTGTAAATAATATCATTACCACAAATTTTCTTAATCACTCATGGATTAGGCGCACAATTCAATTTAATGTCATAAATTAATGACTGAAAAAGGGAGAAAAACAAATTAAAAAAAGGTGGATCAAAAGGGAAAAACCTGAATAAATTTGCAAACTTCCATCGAGCTTCTAAAATCCCAAGCTTGTACATTAGTTATAATTCTAGGTAGGGAACTGCTCACTTTGAAGCCGATTACCCCTAGTCTGATGTGCCTTGTTAACATTGAATTTGTCTGATGTGGTCTTCAAATTACTTCCAAACATTCGATTTAGTCTTCAAACATTCAATCTGTTTGATATGGTTTCTCTTTGACCCAAGCAAAAATCTAGTCCCTGAACTTTTCATAATGCAATCAATTTTTTTCATAATTACACTACCATCCGGATTTAGAACATTTTCTCATTTTAATCCATTTCCTAAATCAACAAAAATATGGCTATCTTTCTATTACTTGTTCTTTTTTTATTACCTTTTTGGTCTTTACATTTGTAGTGAGTTGATATTCCTACTATTTTAATTTCCTAATTTATAGATTTTACTAAATTGAATTAAGAAAATGCGAGATACAAAAGACTCGGAAATTTTATTTAAAAAAGATCATGGACAATATTTATATTAATACGAGCATGAGAAACCTACGCATAAATTAATATCGTCATTAAATATTCTTAATGAAAATACTTATTTTTAAAATAAAAAGAATATTATATTGATATAACTCCAAACGACATTGCACGTCGAGCCAGAATCCGAGGATTAATCTATACCATTTTCCCTTGCTTTTTACTTTCCGTATTTATATTAATATAAACATGAGAAACCTACACATAAATTAATATCGTTGTTAAGTATTCTTAATAAAAATATTTTTTTAAATAAAAAGAATATCAGATCATATAACTCCAAATGGCATTGCACCTCGAGCTAGAATGTAAAGATTAATCTATACCATTTTCCCATGCTTTTTACCGCAAGCCGTATTCAGAAAGCCGAGTCCAATTTGCCTTTTCTTTACCCAAAAAATTAATTGCGTCGTGCCAATGATACCATTACCCACTAATTTTTTCTTAGTCACTCGCATCCAATGAGTGCACTTCCAATTTAATATAAATAAAAGAAAAAAATTTAAAAAAAGGGGGAAGAAATGGTAAAAAAAAACCCGAATAAGTTGGCGGACATTTTGTCAAAAAAATAAAATAAAATTGGCGGGCTTCCGTCAATATTCTAAAACGGCACAGTACCATGAAAAAAAAAAAGAAAAAAGCGAAGCCCTCTCTCTCTCTCTCTCTCTCTCTCGCTCTCTCTCTCTCTCCCTCTCTCTGCGCTTCGAAGTTCCGATCGGCGATGGCGACTCTCGATTCCGACGTCCCCATGGTCCCCGCCGGCGAGGGCTCGAGCAGCGGCGCCGCCGCCTCCTCGTCGTCGAAGAAGCCGAAGCGGTTCGAGATCAAGAAGTGGAACGCCGTCGCCCTCTGGGCCTGGGGTAAGTTTCCGTGGAAAGAAAGCAAAAATAAAACCCTAATCCGAGCCGATGATGATCCTGCCGCGAAGCCTCGAGCGCTCCGAGCGCCCGCGGTTTTTCTTTGGACCGTCCTCTTGTGGTCGGATGGCGTCGTGATGTGATGCGGCGTTTCTCCTTTTGCAGATATCGTGGTGGACAACTGCGCGATTTGCCGGAACCACATCATGGATCTCTGTCAGTGGCTAACCTGCTCGTTTCTTTATTTTTATTTTTTTTTACCTCGATTTGTGGATGTTGGTGTTTCGTTGATTTCGTTTGTGGCGATTTGGATTTTGGATGGCCTGTACTGAAGATTTTTTGAGCAGGCATCGAGTGCCAAGCGAACCAGGCCAGCGCCACTAGCGAGGAGTGCACGGTTGCTTGGGGTAAGAATCCAGTGAAACTGTTGTTTTGTTCCTTGTTCTATGATTCCTGTACATCGATTATACATAGAAGGGCCCAATTGCGTTGATCGGATCGGCTTGTCGGAGTTTTACACGTTTTGTCATGCTGTATTGTTTTTCACCCGTAGCCCTGTTGCGTGTGCTGATGGTGGAAGGAGGTTCTAATTGGGCTATCAAGTGTCCATTGAGTGCTTTTCCTCTCTCTTCCTAGAAGTTGATTCATTTGACTCATAATGCGGATGTTTATCAAATTTTAGTGAGCAATTTATAGGAGAGACACATTCTCATTTTGAAAAATCTTGACTTGAAAAGAGTTCCGGTTTTATATCGAGGGGTTAGAGAGGTCCTTTCTAGTCGAACAGATGCATGAACTAGTCTGCATGCGCTATACTTAGCATCAGCAAAATAGAGTACCCATAGGAGTAAGGTGGATTCTTATCGCTTAGCGGTCAAAGTAGTGTGCAAAATTAAGGATTACATTTTGATGGTCAAAGCTGGTAAACTTTAGTGGACAATTTTGGGATTTTTTTTTTTTTTTTTGTAAAGTGCATTGAGATTGCACTTTTGATCATCTCCTCGAGGCTTCGATCATTATGAAGGGTCAATCTGTCAAATGTTCTCTTCCTCTCCTCTTGTGATCCCTATCCCACACTATTACCCTGTCTCTCTTCTTTTCTAGTGTTCGGGTCTCTATCTGTCTTTCTACTGTAGGAGGCTTCTTGATGATGGAGTTCTCATGGCTTCTTCACAAATTATTGGTTTCTTTCAATTGATTGAAGTAGCCTGTTTGTTTCTTTGCATAATGAGTAATCTAAGTGTATAAATCTCCCTTTCGCATTATACAAATGTTCTTTTCACTTTATATGATGGAGGCTCCTTGATACGCTTTATCATCTTCATGAAGAACAGAAGGGTAGTTTTGTTTTCGTATAGATTTATATGATTGCCTTGTTTTCACATAGATTCATACCAAGTATAGAGACTTTTTCTATCTGAGACCAAAATTATGAGAGTCCTCAAAGGTTTCTGTATGCGCTCTGGTCTATGATCACGTGACTTCTCATCTTTAGTTCTGTCATTATTAAGTCTTAGTGCAATCTGAATACCTGGCTCATTAATTCTTAGATTTTAGTGATGATAGTCAAGCCCATATTTCACTTATAAGTGAGAATGTTGCTGGGGGAGTTTAGAGCACATCTCCTAATCATTTGACTTGCAAACATGTCAACCTGTCGAGTCTATTTTCATATGTGCATTCCAAGTAGCTTTGAAGTAGATCCTGGAACTATATTTCTAGTTAACTTGTGCGATGTTTTGTTCATCAGTCATATAGACTTCACCACTTAGCTACTTTAGGTTGGGGGTTAGGTCTGGGTGGCTATCCATGGAACGTGAGATGGAGATGAAGAATCACCTGTTTCCAGAAGAAATTGAAGTTGGTTATTTGTCCCTGCGATTGTGTCTAACCTAAGGATTAACTTAACTTGGGAGTTCAAGCTACTGTTGTCTTCTTATCATGCATTTGTCTAGTTCAGAATCTGCAAAATGTTTAAAGTAGGACCACTTCTTTGATTTGTCTTATTCTTACAATCTTATTTGATAGTGATAAATCGATGAAAAATATCTCATTGATTATTTTTTAATGATAAAGAACTTTGATTTTTTTATTTATTTATAAATAATTACTCCCTTCCATGAACAACCTATTCAATGCCTTGACTTCAAGAGTAGAAATCACTCAAGCTCATTGGTAGCTTAGTCCCTGTTTTATGAGCACATTTTTAAGCTGTTCTTGTTTAATGTCAGTTGCCAAGATTTGCGTCAATATTGCTAGTCTTTTAATGGGTGAAATCATTTTTGCAATTTCACGGCTTAGTGTATGGTTTTTTTCTCTGTCCTTTTTCTTTTGCGTAATAGATGTAGTTGGTTGAGCTCTTGCTTTGTAAAGAAAGCCGGTCATCTTTCTGCAAGACAAAAATTTGCAAAGTCGTTGAATGGCCTCTGAAGTTTAGCCAGAAATGCTGTTGGTCTTTGACATATGTGTAGATTTCTTGGGCTTATGGTTCTGTTTCTTAGTTTATGTTCACATGTTATCTTGGTTGTGCCATGATGAAGCATGGGTTCATATTGTCACATTTTGTCTGCACCTATTATGCTTGGCTTTAAAAGTACAAAATAATGTGTTTTTGATCTTATAGGAGTGTGCAACCATGCATTTCACTTTCACTGCATCAGTCGTTGGTTGAAGACTCGTCAAGTATGTCCACTAGGTCAGACTCTAAGCCCAAGCCTCTCTTTTTCTATTTCATTTATCCACTCCTTATTGTAAAATCAATTGTTCTTGTTTGTGCTTCATGTCTACAGATAACAGTGAGTGGGAATTTCAGAAGTACGGCCACTGAATTTCTTCTAGTGCCTTTCAAGTTATCTTAATGCCAACGCCACAGGTTGTGCCGTGGAAGTTGGAAAATCATTTCTTGTTCTCATGTGCTCTATTACCTGTGAATTGAGTTAATTGAGTATTTGGTGCTGCAAACTGGTTATACCTGCTGTAAGATAATCTAGCGTGTTCATTTTGAAGTAATCGTTGCGATGCTAGATATGGACGAGCTACAGTAACATTCAAGGAGATTTGATCATATCTCTGCTTTCTTTCTATTTCGCTCAGATTCAACGCTTTCTTTTAGCTCTAGGCTTATTTTTTTTTTAATTTTTTTTTCACTGAGATTCAGTCCTATCCCTGTGATCCTTTGGTGACGAGTCCCGGAGACAAAGTACATCTCAGTATTCAGGCATTGCGCTTTGGGCCAGATCCCATATTCACCCCGTTCAGATATTTCGTCCTTAAGGCTGCTTCCCTTTTGAGCCATTCAGCGGCTGGGTGTTACTCATTAATAAGATTTATGAAAACTTTTTAGCTTTGTGAAACGGGGATTTGATCTGGTTAGGCAAATGACCCGCTTTAGCTAAGTGTTTCGCGAGGGAAGACTGAAGACAAAGTATTGTTGATGATTGAATCAACTTCTCTTGGAAGGTTTGACCTTTAACCCTTATGTCTCGCTCTCCTCTTGTCGCGATGCATTTAGGTAAGAACTTGAGATGAGGAGCGTTGATTCTGAGGTCAAGCCCTGATTTGGCGGTATCGTCACGGGTGAGTAGATTTGAATTACGTCCGTGGTCCAAACAAGTCGGCTTTCGGATTGACTTTCGGATTTGAAGCGAAGCCACTCGATTATTTGCTCTTCAATCTGGTCATTCTTAGATGAATTTTGGGGAAAGTTGAGTCAATATCATGTTACCTTTGATTAAGTTTTAAGTGATTTTTGATATGGGAAACTAAATAAATGGCGGCGAATGGATGAGTCGTTGGGCCGATTGGACCGAGCTATGTCTATTGCGACTAACTGGACCACGACAAAATGAAGTCTCAGTACTTCTTAGCAAAAGGACATCCATTTTTCGGGCTTTTCAAACAAGTCGACTTTCGGATTGACTTTCGGATTTGAAGCGAAGCCACTCGATTTTTCGCTCTTCAATTTGGTCATTCTTAGATGAATTTTGGGGAAAGCTGAGTCAATATCATGTTACCTTTGATTAAGTTTTAAGTGATTTTTGATATGGGAAACTAAATAAATGGCGGCAAACGGACGAGTCGTTGGGCCGATTGGACCGAGCTATGTCTATTGCGACTAACTGGACCACGACAAATGAAGTCTCAGTACTTCTTAGCAAAAGGACATCCATTTTTCGGGCTCTTCGCTTCCATGGATTCGTTCTGAGCTGGACTCCATAGCTCCTCATCCGAGAGAGAGATAGAGAAGCTAAATACCACCTGAAAAAATCGAGGGGGAAAACAAAGAGTGAAAAATAAAAGCGTCGTCGCCTGAGAGATTCGAACTCTCGCGGGGAAACCCCATGTACTTAGCAGGCACACGCCTTAACCACTCGGCCAAAGCGACTCTGCTTGGCCTTTACTCCGTCACCTTTTAATAATAATCAACAGATAAACCTTCACCACGCTCTCTTAACCCCGAAAGGGATAACGCAAATTGCGCTTTCGATATTTCTCATTGAGAACAAGAAACAAGGCCACTTCTGCATGTAAATAATGTTACACGGATATTAGGAATGTGCAAAAAAATCGAAAATCACATGGACCGCCTAAAATTGGATTGAATTGACGATTCTATGTAGTTCCCATTAAGATCGGTCAAGTTTTCGATTTCAATTTATTGAAATCAGTATCGGTCCGGTTCTAGGTGTAAAACAGTCCCCCCCCCCCCCAATTATTTGGGCCGAACTGGTACATAAATTTTAGCTCTTTCACGCCTTTTAGTAAAAGAAATCCTAACCCTCTCAAGTCAGTTATTTTACTCGTCGGTCCTTGGACTCCTCACTATAGTCCTCCACCTTCTCACAAACGATTGCTCTCAAAAAAGAAAGAAATCCCAGCTGTCTCAACTCTCTCACCTCTTGGTCCGTCGATCGCCTCGCCTCGCCTCGCCTCTCAGCGAGTCAACTAAGCTCTTAGTTTCACGTTCGGCCCTCTATTGCGGCATCGCATTCATGGCCTTGCCTCCGGCCCTCCCTTGCAATTAGCCCCGCCCCCCTTTCGCAGTCTTGCCTCACAAGTTTCACGCCACTCACAAGTTTCTTGCCTTCCTCTTGTTGCTTGATGTATGCTTGCCCGTACTTCTCGTTGTTGCTTGTCTTTGTTTGCTCCACTGAGAGTTGCTTTGAATTTCGATTTAAGGTCTGTCGTCATTGCTGCGTTGTTGCTCGTTAATTTATGTTGTCAATCATATTGAGCATATTCTGGAAACACAAGACAAAGCTGAGGTGGATTGTATTAAAGCTAATACTTCAGTATAGAAAATGGGCTAATTTAGTGGGGACATTTTCGACATAAAACACTTCTGAAAAATCACCTAATCATTTTTGTTATGAAGTTGACCATTTCTATGGACCTACCTAGGAATTGGACCACCCGTGGGCGGTTCCCAATTCTCATTTTGTGGAATCGGCCCTTAATGAGAGGTTCCTGATTCCAAAGTGAGAAGCGTCCATCTTGGAACCAATCACTCCTGATAGATATTATATTTATTTGTGAATTGCTCATTGAAATATATGGGGAAATTTCATTTTCCCAATAAATATCACCTCAAAAGGTTTTGATATTACATATGTAGTTATAGTATTCACTACATTATGATTCTGTTTGATACATAGGACTAGCAATTACCAACTTATAGATCGTTATCCATACAAATGTATAGCTAGTAAGTTGAAATTCGTAAAGATATATAATGTCAACTAATGACATGGTATGTGACGCCCATACATTATATGCACGTCCGCACTAAACCTCATCGACATCCCCCCTCATATGCTGGCATCTTCCCATACAAGACACGATCAATAATCAAATTGGAGCTCAGATTGCCTAACTTGAGATTGAAGAGCGTCCTCCTTTCGGTAGCCTACGAACGTACGCGCGTGTTAATCGAATCATTGTTGTATGAAGTTACATCCACGGACGATGGAGATTGCTATTCCTAACTATTGAACGAAGAAATTCCGATTGTTAATCCATCAATCTCAGTGACCATGTCCACCAAGATGTCTACGCTACAATTATAGTATGACACCATCCATTGAGACAAACGCATAGATGGGGCCGGACAAAGCTTCTCTGCGATTTTCGGCCTGACAAGCCCAGCAAATGCCCTTCCATCAACCACCTCGACGTCGGAATACCGGCGCATGTCACAAGCATGGAAGAGAAGTTAAACGGTCTTCGTGATTACAGAATGTAAATAGAAGAACTTTATAACCAAAAAGTGCCACAGATGCATGCACCACAAATAGTAATTACCTGATAATGCGTCATAGAAAGGTGGCCAAAAGATAATGACATGTTACATGCTACTTCCACGGAGCGGCAAAGATCAGTTCAATTCAATCTGAGATTGAGAAACTGAACAGCCTGTATAGTTCATTGCGCCAGAAAGCTAAAACAGAAGTTAATCCATATTTAGAATTTAGATTCACTTGCTCTAAATATACCAGATTCATTCCTGCATGGATCTGGACTAGATTTAGAAACGCAAAACACGGAGGCCGGAGAACCAGCCGATACAGACTAACAATAGCAACGCAAGAAGAATCTTCGACTATAAAGATCAGAATTTACAAGGTTGTGAGGAATCAATCCCCTTTCAGGTTTCCAAGCAACGGGAGATCGTCCAGCCATGGCTTCTTCCGCTGCTTGGTTGCCGTTCTTAGCTCTTTCTCTTCTTGCCTTCCCTTGCGCAATGGCCAAGAAGACCTACATTGTTCAAATGACACAGCAAAGCGTCCCCGGGACATTCAACACCAGCCAGGATTGGTACAGCGCCAACCTCCAGTCTCTCGCCTCTGGTGCCGCCGATATACTCTACGTCTACAGTGAGGCCTTCCATGGCTACGCTGCGTCCCTTGAGCCAAATCAAGCAGAGGCCCTCCGGTCATCAGACGCGGTGCTCGGGGTCTATGAGGACGTCATGTACCATCTCCACACAACCCGGACGCCAAGCTTCTTGAAAGTGGAAGATGAATTCGGGCTGTGGCCTGGCACGGGGAACCCTCCCAAGAAGACTGACGAACCATTTCCTGAAGTAATCATCGGCCTTCTTGATACAGGGGTTTTTCCTGAGTCGAAGAGCTTTGACGACTTGGGGTTCCCGGAGGTTCCGGCCCGGTGGAAGGGAACGTGCGTGAAGGGACCGGATTTCGATCCTTCGCTGTGCAACAAGAAGCTCATCGGCGCTTATTTTTACGCCAAAGGCTATATCGAGGCTTTAGGTAACCTTGTGAACCGAAGGACCTCAAAAGAAATCGTAGGCAGAAATGCATCGAGTACTTGAATTTATATGGATATTAATGTGGAAACGTTCATTGTGCAGAGGGTAACACGACAGAGATACAAACCCCTCGGGACCACAATGGACACGGGACTCACACGTCGAGCACCGCCGCAGGCTCCCCAGTGGCCAATGCCAGCTTGCTCGGCAATGCAAGAGGCGTCGCACAGGGCATGGCTCCCCATGCCCGGGTGGCCAGCTATAAAGTATGCTGGGAAAATGGCTGCACAAGCTCTGACATACTCGCCGCCATGGACCAGGCAATAAAGGACGGCGTCGACGTGATCTCTCTCTCCCTTGGTGGAGGTGACGGGGCATACTACGAGACCACCATTGGTATCGGAGCGTTCACAGCAATGGAGAAGGGTATTTTCGTCTCTGCCTCCGCTGGAAACGAAGGTCCTCAGCCAGGCACTCTCTCGAATGGAGCCCCGTGGATCATGACCGTAGGAGCGTCTACCCTGGACCGCAACTTCCCGGCCCATGCATTGCTTGGCAACAAGATGCGGTTCCCTGGAGAATCGTTGTATGGTGGCCCAGGAATGGGGAACAAGCTGGTTGGCCTCGTTTACAACAAGGGAAACGAAAGCAGTTTGTGCTTGCCAGGCTCACTTGACAGCAGGGTGGTGCGCGGGAAGGTGGTGCTCTGCGACAGAGGGATAAATTCCCGCGTCGAGAAGGGCGCGGTGGTGCGTGATGCCGGGGGAGTGGGAATGATACTGGCGAACACAGCAGAGGATGGTGAGGAGTTGCTGGCAGACTGCCACCTGATACCGACCGTTCACCTCGGTGCAAAGGCAGGGATAGTGATTAGGGAATATGCGAAGACTGATCGGAACCCTACTGCCCTGGTCATTACCAGCGCACAGGAGGTCAATGTCAGGCCGACGCCGGTGGTGGCCGCGTTCAGCTCAAGAGGGCCATACTTCCAGTCCGTGCAGATCTTGAAGCCTGACGTGATTGGCCCAGGTGTCAATATCCTGGCCTCTTGGCCGGATTATGTGAGCCCCACGGAATTGCCTATTGACAAAAGGAGTGTCCAGTTCAACATCATCTCAGGTTCATTGACATTGCCCACTGCTCTCGTCCTTCCTCTGTTGAGTAAACAATCAAGCACGAGGTGTGCGCTCTCCAGAAGCCATAATCTTTTCTAACGGCTCCATTTTCAGGCACATCCATGTCTTGCCCACACGTCAGTGGCGTCGCCGCGCTGTTCAAAGCCGCCCGCCCAACCTGGAGCACAAGCGCAATCAAGTCGGCGCTCATGACCACCGCCTACGTCCACGACAACACCCGGAAGCCCATCACCGACGCAGCCGACGGAACCCCAACCTCCCCGTGGGCCCTTGGAGCGGGCCACATCGACCCGAGGAAGGCCCTCTCACCGGGCCTCGTCTACGACCTCACTGCCGACGACTACATTGCCTTCGTCTGCTCCCTCAACTACACGATCAAGCAAGTCCAGAGCATCGTGCGGCGGACGAACGTGACCTGCTCGACGAAACTCTCCGACCCGGGGCAGCTCAACTACCCGTCATTCTCGGTCGTATTCGGGCCCAACAAGAAGGTGGTCCGGTACTCGCGCGAGGTGACGAACGTGGGGGAGGCCGGGTCGGTGTACAGGGTGGCGGTGCAGGCGCCAAGCACGGTCGCGGTGAGGGTGAAGCCGGGGAGGCTGGTGTTCGGGAAGGTGGGGAGAAGCAGAGGTACACTGTGACGTTTGTGGCGCGGAACAAGACCGACGAGGCCCACGGCGGGTCGATCACCTGGAAGAACCGGCAGCATCGCGTGAGGAGCCCGGTCGCGTTCTTGTGGGGAGAATCGTGAACTTTGTAGAAGGTTTTATGGGCGGGGAAGAAAAGCAGTTGTATGTAGATGCTGTAAATTGGGTTGAAACAGAGGAATGTGTACAATTGTGATGGTGATTCCACATTAGTGGAAAATGCAATTCTAGATTTCGAACTTAAGCAAGCATGCGTTGCCTCTCTCTCTCTCTCTCTCTGAGGATGCAGAATGCAATTCTTGTCTCCTCAATCAGTGTTGCATCACACAAAAGAAGACGATACCTTAAAACATAGCAGGGTCATGCCTTCATCCCTCAAATTGACAGGAGCTAAAAAGAAAAAAACTTGAAATCATACAGTCATATGAATACCATCAAATGCTATGCGGATTCATGTTTACTTGAATTGGCAATTACATGGTGACATAGGGTATGGTGCAAGATGCTCGCTTCCAATCGGCAACCTCGACTTTAAGATATCAAAGTTCAGAGTGCAATGCCCAGATAATCCGCTTTCATCATTGACCATGACATTCTTTTGTCTATCCCGGATGTGTGGAACCGACCGCAAAGAGGAAATATGCATAACAGAACGGAAAACTGAGTGACTTTCATTTAACCGTGCGACATTCCTCATTCTTATCCTGCATGTAGCTTCTATCTAGGTCCGGCATTGTGCTGGTTAGTTTCCTTGGAGATTGCTACCCTGTATTACTTCTAATGTGATATGTATCTGTTAGTCGATTATATATTGCCTTTGATGCGGAATTAGTTTTGAGTCCTCCGACTGATGAGATATGCCTGGGTCCTGAGGTCGAGTGGCAAAGGGCGACACTAATCATAATTACGCGTAAACAAGATTACAAGATTTCCGTTTGAGCTAATTAAACCGAGGGGAGGTGAATTATGGAGGTGAACTAGTCTTGCTCATGCGCTTTAAAGTGTTCGTGGTTGATGATGTGCTGTTGGGAAAATATAGCTTCGAATTGGGTAGAACAATGAAGTCGAATCTTTAGAATAATCAAGTCGGATTTTGAGGCGTGATATCATTTTCTTTAATGATTTATTTGCCCCACAAAATTGCTAATGATCACCGGCAAATTTCCTTCAAGATACAAAAAAGTCTCAAATAAGAATACTAAATAATAATTCTAATATTTCTCTAGGGTCTCTCATGGGAAACAATTAGAAACAATGATTGTAGTTTTTTTCGAAAGAAAACGAAAAAAATGGAAGATGTTTTTTCTCAAAATAAACGTACTTATCTCTGTTTTTCGAATAGAGACAACTCTTCAAAAATTTGCAAAAAAGAACAAAGGCAACTTTTCGGGAAATGTTGTAAAATGAGCAAGTACGTTTCAAAGGTTACGTTGAAAAGATATTAAAAAAAATGAAATTAAATAAATAATGAATAATAAATAACCGTAATTTTTTTTTTCGTGAATAGTCACATTGTTTCAACGAGACTTTATGGTTAATTTTTATAGAAATAAATCCGAATTTTCAATAAATAAAAATAATATGATCGTTGGTTAGTGCCAAATTTCGTCCATATGCGCATGTGAGACAAGGCACCTCTTCATTTGTTTTATAAACAAACTACTAACCATCCCCCACTTTTGTTTGTAAAACAAGACAAAAATAAAACGTTAGAAATATACAGCCAAAATTTCTGTGAGATTAATATACATATATAAAGGTCTCTTTTGAGTTAAACCTTTACTTAGTGCAAATATCTCAAAGCTCTATCAAAGTAACAAGTAGCTCGGCTTTAAACTTGTACTTTAATATAATAGAATCGGACATACTGCACATACACTAACCTCTTGTTTCAATGAGAAGTTCTATATTACTTTGCATTATTATGGCCTTGTGCTTGAACTTGTTTCATGAGCTCTCTAGAAAATAACCCTAACTTTCGTAAGGAGCGGCACCACTTTTAAGCTCATATTGGTGAAGTATTTACAATGTGCTTCTGTTACTATTAACACATTATAAATTTGTACTATATTTCATTAAGAATTCAATTCAACCTATAAAGCGTAACAGACAATACTGACTTCTCATATCGGGACTACATCAGTATCAAAAAATCACATTTAGTAACTTGTTCTTACCCATTAAACCTTGTAACTAGTGATGTTCTAGAAAAATGTCGAGTTACCATTACTAGTTATTTTAATTAAAGGATTTTAGTCCTGTTTCTTATGAGGTCATTATTACCATGTCTCTTGGCAAAGCCTTTGTCAAGGGATCGACTAGATTATTACTTGACCCCATGTAGATAATTGTTATGGTTTCATATTTAATCAATTGTCTTACATACTCATGTCTTAGACTAATATGTCTAAACTTATCATTATAAGTGCCATTATAAGCTTTTGCCAAAATAGCCTGACTATCACAATGGATGGAAATAGGAGGCATAGGATTAAGCCATATTTTAATATCCGACAACAAATTCCTAATCCATTCGGCCTATTTCTCAATTGCTGCTAAAGCAACAATTCAAATTCCATAGTTGGGTGACTTATGTACATTTGTTTCTTGCTCGTCCAAGAAACAACTCATTCACGTAATGTGAAAATCCATCTAGTAATGGATCGTTTATTTCTCACACTTGTAACCTAATTAACATCGGCATATCCTTCTTATATACCCGGATAATTATATAGAACAATCCCAAATTTTAGTTCTCAATAATAATCAAATTTTCTGGTAATAACTTTCTAATGTTCTATACTTGGATTACAAATATATGTACTCAACTTATATGGAATAAGTAATATCAGGTCTAGTACAATACATCGCATACATTAAAAACCTTATAGCATTCTCATATTCAAATAGTGCTATTGCTCTACTGGTATTATAATTTAATTTTGTAATATAATCAAATGGGCTACTTATTTCTTTGAAGCCAAGATGTTTAAATATATTTAACATCTTTTCCATGTCATCACTTTATCTCAAAGAATAACACCCACTATGTTTTTAACTTTTTAAATACCCAAGCTTCTCAACTTGGCCAAACAACCCAAATGTAGGATAGACATGCCCATTCATGGTAAGTCCACACCACTTCATCTCATTTCTACGAAAACTCCTTAGTCTCAAGTCACGCATGTTGACACCTAAATTTTGGCGACCTAATCATATAGAAAAATTAGGAATTAATAATAATAATAATAATAATAATAATAATAATAATAATAATAATAATAATAATAATAATAATAATAATAATAATAATAGTAATAATAGTAATAATAATAATAATAATAATAATAATAATAATAATAATAGTAATAGTAATAATAATAATAGTAATAATAGTAATAGTAGTAATAGTAGTAATAATAATAATAATAATAATAATAATAATAATAATAATAATAATAATAATAATAATAATAATAATAATAATAATAATAATAATAATAATAATAATAATAATAATAATAATAATAATAATAATAATAACTGCATAGCATATAACTTTAGGTGCATTTATTATCACATGGTTTGGAACTCGTTATTTTCTAATGACCAAAAATTAAAAGAATTGGCGATTTGATATTTTTGGTGATATGACGGAGGATTTTTGTATATTTATGAAATCTGTTCATATATCCTCGGAAATGGCAAGTGTGACGGGGAGATATTACGAGCTCATCTTTGCAGGATTTGGAATTTAAGAAAATCCCATTACAATCTTAAATCTTTGGCAATATGCGATAAAAATCGGTGGAGAATATTCATTTTTGCATAGTCCAATGTGGAAAGAAACATGATATCGGTAGAATATTTCAATATGAGCATAATCCTTCGAGTATTCGCAGCGGCTGATTCTCGTGTTTCAAGGAAAAGAAAAGACGTGACTTGGGCTTAAAAGGAAAATAAATATATTTGCATGGTTAAGAATACAAGTTCCGAAAGGAAAAAAAAAATCAAACGAATATATTTCAATGCATCCACGATACGAAAGCAGATCACTTTCTCTTCTTGGGGATCCCATGTAATCTTGCATTTAAAAGGAAGAGCGCTCATGCAAGAAAGTAAAGGTCACACAATTGACAAACACGGCTATAAGAAGGTGAGAGAGAAAATAGAGAGGGGCGTGCAACCACGAAGGAAGGTGGACGTACGGCCAAAAGGCAAAAGAGGGAGCTTTTCTTCCCTGAGACTGGTTTCTTCTCCTCTCAGTCAATTCCACACTTTGCCCATTGGAGAAGAGACTGCGGTAGGTTCGAAAAAGGCCGTCCACACGTGAAGAAGAGAGGAAAGCAGAAGGAGATTGCCCGTCTCCTTCCATATGCTCGTCCACCATCGCTACTTCACGTTCCGACGCCCCTGTCATCGTTGGACCTTGATATCACGTCCTTGCTCCTTGCCGTAACCTGCCCAGCTCAGTTCGACATCACACCAGTAAACACCATCGGTGCCAGCAAGTGCTTGGCATCCTCCAGTGATGCTCACCAATAGACGATCTCCAGTGCCCAGTGAGTTTCACCACAAGCCAAGCGTCGTCGTTCCTTGAATTCATGGTATTCGTGTTTGCAGGTGTCTCTGTGAGCATCGGTCATCTCCCACGGCCTTCCCGACGTCCATCTAGTGAGTACAGGCTCTTCCCGGTGCCCTTATCGTACGTTCTGCAGCACTGCGACCCGGTGGTCACCCAGTCTCGAGGAATGGCCAACGAATTGCAGCAAGTTCTAGCATTGTCAAAGTGGCCATTCGTTGACTCCAGAAGCTTTCCAGCCAATACCCTTCCTGCGTCAACAATTCTCTGTGGAGGCTCTGACCAATGTCCACTTATTACCAGGAGGCAATTAATCGAGTCATCCATTAGCAAGTCTTGGCATGTCTCCAACCCGCCATGAGCCACGCCTAGTGGACCTTTGTTTTCTGCAGGTTCTCAAGCGATTTCCGCCCGTACCTTAGCACTCGGCCTCGCTTTGCACGATCTTAGCTGCCACCGGTTCAATACGAAAACCTGATCCATGAGTTTAGGTAATTATCCGATACCAATTTGATTTTAGCATTGCATACTTAATTTATGCTTGTTGCAATCTAACTGCATACCTTGAGCGATAGGTATCCCCAAATTAGGATATATTTCCTAATTTGCAGCCGCATATAATCATTAATTTTATTTATAAGGCTTTAGATGGAATTATTGATTGCGCGAGTATCTGTAAAATTGATATTTTGATCTTTAAGGCTTAAGATTAATTTATCAATTTTATTAGTGAAATAATCAAGTTGATTAGTCATTGTTTCCTAATTCGAACTATGGATGATGTCATTGATGATCGTGAATGATTTGGTGCTTATCTTGTTTTAATTGCTTTATTTATCCAAAAAACACAAAAAAGATTGCATTTGCATATCATGTAGATTACAATTGATTTCCTAGATAGAATTGCATGATAGAATAATTAGATACCTTTATAATTATATTAGAATGCTTGTTTAGATGATGTCTATGTTAGATAATATCTTGGAATTAAATTGCATGTCGAGATAAATTTATAAGTTAAGATATGATTCAGATTAGTCTATTTCCTAACTTAAAATAGATAATATCTCACTTTAATTAGATTTTTTTATTAGTAATTTTTAATTACGAATTTTTATTAAAAAAAAAAACAAAAAATATCATGCGCATGTCATATATAATTAGGTTCATGAAATACATGTCATTTAGTGATTGTTGCTAGGTCCATTTAATTAGAAATTGCCCATCATTAGAATTAGGCCATTTAGTTAAATTGCATGACATATAGCTTAAATTTCATTAAACAACATAAAATCCTAAAAAAAGATTGAGTGATTGCATGTTAATTAAGAATCATATCTAGGGCTTTTGATGTGAATTTTGAGCTAACATTGCAAATGCTCTCGTAGGTAAGTCTCGTAATTTATTTATTGCTTTCTTGGATGTTAAATTGATGGTTTGTGCACCTGTATAGTCACCTCATATGTTAGGGAAGTAAATTAAAATCAATACAAGCTGCCTGTAAAACATTTTTTTTTCAAAATAAAAGAGAAAATGTACCGAAAGGGCATTAGAGAATCTAACATAATCAAATCCCCGAACTTACAATCTCTTGTTTGTAGGAGTAAAGTAAATCTCCCGTTACTTTACCGGGTTTTTAATCAACCCACAAAAAATAGATTAGTGGTGAGTCCTAGCTAATAATCTTTTACATGTTAAATATTTGAACCTAAGTCGCGAATTGGTATGGGCTTGGAAGAGTCTGAGCTAAGTTTAGGCTTAGTAGTCCATTAGCCAAACCCTAGGTGGTGCACTCGATATTTGGTCGCGACAATGCATCCGCATTTTGCATTCATGTAGATCAATTCCGGGCCAAAGATGGGATTATCCAAAAACTTGTCTCTGTTTATTAAGTTATTGGCCCAACAGCCTAACTCCAGTGCTCCCAATTGTGCGCAAGCATTGAGTAATCCAACCATGACATAACTATCAAGGTATTTAGTTCACATAAGTCACTAAGCACCAAATCCATAAATCCATATTCCTTTTAAGACTAGGAAATGGTTTCGGCTGTAATAAACTCAAATTGATAAATGCCTAAATAAATTGCAACAGACGATTTGCTTCATATCAATAAAATGCACCCTGCTTATATGCACATCTAGGAATGCAACTTTCTACTAAACCATAGGTGACCCAAAGTTATGCCGCATGCCAATGTTGTCTCCATCGCACATGCAGACAACATCCAATCATAATCAATCAACAAGTACTTAGAAAGAGACCCATTAGGAACATATTTCAGGCTATATCACAAAAACATGTGACAGCACCAAAGATAGATAGCTGACCAAGCAATGTCTTTAGCAAACAACAGATTGCACAGAACTACGGTTGGAAGTCCAAGTCATAAATTGCTAGAATTCTACGGACACCTTCGAGTTCCACTTCAAAATTCACATGCTTGTGTCAATCTTGTAATGCATTGCGATTGAACTCACCTTTCTTGGTCAACCGCCTACAACTATCAACAGCCCAAGCATACACATGCGTACCATTTTCTTGTTACGGAAGTCTTAAATATGGGCATATATCGCATCTCTTCAATTCTATCATTATCCCACATATGGAATTGAACACCCATGCCAAAAGATGACTAAAGACTAAAAGCAAGTATGAAACCATCAATGACAAATAGTGTAATAGTTTACGTGCTAAACATGGAGATAAAAACATCGCATACCTTAGCGTATGAGCCGATAAGCAATTTAGCACATTTCAGTTGCCCACGTGCCATACCCTATTCCTTGATTACTCCGCTGGGGTGAGAAGTCCTTTCAAAGCATTGCCCCCAAAAACCATCAAGAACAACCATACGCTTCTTCACTTGACAGTTTCTTCCAATTCGGGCGTTGTAAATGACCCATTCCTTGATGAATTAGTGTTTGCCCATCAAAGGATGAGATATCCTGTAAAAGGAGAGATTGGTACAGAGCGTCTCTCTCATTTGCTTGACAAGGATCATATTTGCAATGCTCGTGGACAAATTCGAGATGAGCCTCAGCGATCTCATGGATGTTCGTGAGGACCACGAATAAGATTTCCTCTGTAGCTAAATTGCTTCCCTTCGCCCTTGTGATTGATGACGATCATGGGCTTGAGTCCGGGACAAGCAATGACCTTGGACGGCAAATGCCTCATATTAGTCTGGACCGAACAATCGCTGAATCTCCTCCCGAGCAACCGATTCGCATCGAAGACGGTGTTGGTGGGATTCATGGTGACTTGGTTCTTGGCGGCGTCGCCAATCAATTTCTCTCATTTTCTGGCCATCGATTCCTTTGTATGCGCATCCACACCCCCTTGGACATCCCTCTTCGACGATCACCATGGACAGACATGGGAATACTCCAAGATACAGAGAAACAAAGAATGACAAAAAAAAAATGTGCTCAGATTTTTGATCTTAACAAAAATGACACGTAAGAGAAATAGAGTCTACGCGATAATGAGATTATTAAACCACATCACATTCTTTGATTTACACAAAAATCGCAAATTACTTCGCAGGGATGTCTAAAGGGCATTTTGACAAACCGTTCTATGCGCTTGTCGAGGAGATGTTCTCAGGTACCGTCAACAGTCTAGTTAGCGCAAGGAAACTCTGGGAAACGTTGCCTGTGAAGGTGAGCAATTGGCCTGGGGCTTCAGATTCAAACAACTCGCTTTGAGTCTCCATGACCAAGGACACAAGACGTCCTTATGACAGATGAGTGAACAGAGACGATACGCACTCGAGGGAAGGCAACGATTGCCAATTAAGAGGTGGGAGGAGTTTGGCGCCAATCACCGAGAAAGCCACTAGAGAAAATCTTGAAATATCCTTTCTCATCTAACACCTCTGCCCTTTTTGTTTTGTTAACGTGGCCTGTTGGGTAGTTCCTTCAACGCCTTCTTTGCAGATCATGCTTGGCTTCTTTGCATCTCCCTGAGTCACATGTCTTGATTGATAACATTCATCCACTTGACTCCATTGTTACAAAATAACTCCTTAAAATTGTTGGGAAAATATGGTTTCGAATTGGGTAGAACAATGAAGTCGAATCTTTAGAGTAATCAAGTCGGACTTTGATGCATAATATTACTTTCTTTAAGGATTTATTTGCCCCACAGTGTTGCTAATGGTCATGGGCAAATTTCCTCCAAGATACAACAAAGTCTCAAATGAGAATATTAGATAGCAATTTTAGTATTTCTCCAGAGTCTCATGAAAAACAATTAGAAACAATGGCTGTAGTTTCTTTCGAAAGAAAAATGAAAAAATGGAAGTAGATGTTTTTTCTCACATGCTCGTGTCACGGCCAAGAGGTTCCGGTATCTAAAGGGCCGTGCCTTGATGCGGAGGACCTCCTGCGATCACTTGGATTCCCAACAAGTCTTCTTCCGGAAGTTTCCAAGGGCGGGTGATACCGTCATTACGCCAAATTCTAGAAGTCTCTAGCTATTTATGTTGGTAGTTGGTAGTTGTCATTAGTGTCGGTAAATGAAGCGGTGCGATCTCATTCGCCGGATGAATTCTCAATCAACAGATGTAATTTAAGGGCCTCTAGTATAAGAAGGGGTGCCCTCCCCCTCATTTTGAACCATCCAACTATTTCAGCAATACAAAACTCCTTTCTTTCTAGAGCTCCTCTCTCTAGAGACTTTCTCTCTCTACGATTTGGGTAAAGTGAGCGAGTATGCGATCGATTGAGCAAGGCTTGGCTTAGGTGATCCAAAAGAGCCTGAGTCGCCGCACGGTCATGATCCCAATTGATCGGCCCATGACACTCGCCTAAAATGACCACAGCCAGCTCAAGTATCCGTCCTCGGTCTTGTTTGGGAGCAAGAGGGCCGTGAGATGCAGGTGCGAATTGACCAATGTCGGGGCTGCACGGTCAGTTATTGGGGTGACGGTGATGGGGCCATTGTAAGAGTTTTTTTGATGTGGGTCACATTAATTGATATTGTAATTTACCGTTTTACAGGGTTTGGTCTAATGTGAGATAGAATATTTCTTAATTAGTCTAATATGAAGCTAGCTAGTGTGGGCCGAGTTGAGCCTGGCCTATAATGAGAGGATTTGGTTGGAAACTCTATAAATAGTGCCAAAGTCTCTCATCTAACTATAATTCTCACATGTATCTTCACATAAAGAGCGTTAACCTAGCGCTAAAGGGTGAAGGGGTCGTCTCATTGAGCCAGTGATACGAAGGGCAATAGAGGAGAACGACTTGATGAGTGGATCATCACTTTTCCGCTTCCGCAAAAAGAGCGATGGATTCCAAAATAGGTACGACTCATCTTTCTACTCAATCATCTATGCTTTTGTTTTGGTTATGGAGATCTTGGGGTTACACGTTTTCGCATCCAACATGTGGTATCAAAGCCACTATAACTCTATAACTTGAACGCATAGAATAAAAATAAAAATAAAATTATAAATTCGGACTGGGCTCGTTGAGATGAGCAGATCTGTGGGCGGCGCGTCGCTGGGGGAGGCCCCATGCACGGCTACGCACGACTACGTGCTGCTAGGGCGTCGGAGACACGCCCTCACGTGCAAGGCGCGGCTCGCGTGTGCGACGCACACGGGTGCTGACGTCAGCGACCTGGGCCCAACCCGACCCTGTTGGACTGGACAGTTGAACTAGACGGTCAAGTCGGGAACCGGTTGGACCGCTACTGGTTGAACCGATTTTGACCAGCCTTTTATGCTCGTGCATGAGCTCCGCGCGCCGCGTACTAAGGCAGCGCGTGGAGCCTCCGATGGGCGTATGGCTAGCGGCGTTAGGTTTGTATGATTATCTTCTATATTGTGGTGTATTTATTTTACATGTTTGATGATTTTATGGATGTGAAAATATATACAAAACCCTAAATACATGTATTTTTAGTATATTTTTGCGTATTTTTCTTGTATTTTTCTGTGATTTTGGAAATACATGTGTTGGGTTACTAGTATGTTATCACATAAATATTATAAAAGTGTGATTCATTGATAATATATATAAAATTTAATTTTTATCAATGAATAAAGCAATGTAATTAGCATAATATGTGATTTCAGTGATATGTTGCCCGTATCACTAAAGTTAAAATCATATGTATATGGTGTATGTAAGAAGTAAAGTTTATATTCCTAGTATGAGAGAGTTTCAAGAATTCAATTGAGTTGTGACCGCCAAAGTGGCACACTTGATTAGGTTTGAGAAATTTCGGTCTCATATATTGATAGGGATGTCTCTTGGTCTAATGCGTAGTCATACTCCTAAAAGAGGTGGTTGTGTATTAGTTTATGGAGGAATACATGATAGTGTGGTGTAAGAGTGACCGATCCTAGTGGTTCATATGCCCAAAGGTGATAAATTCACAAAGGTTAGAATATATTCTCATAACCGCTATCATGTGGGGAGTGTACAACCACATATCATGTATTCTACCTAAAGGTGATTATATGATTTTGCGTGTAACTCTCTAGATATGTACTTGTATGTCAAGTTATACAGTGCTCACATGATGCTAATTATATAGGGAAAAGTGCAAAAAAAGTCATAAACCTTTTGCGTTTGTGCCAATTTAGTCATAAACCTATTTTTGGTGCCAATTAAGTCCTAAACATTTTTATGTTGTGCCAATTCAGTCATTTCCAGCCAATTTTGGCCGGATTTTGCTGGCTGGACGCCGGCTGGCTGATGTGGCCTAATCGATGCTGACATGGAAAACTTTTAATAATATTTTAATATTTTAGAATTTTTTTTTTCTCTTCTCCTCTTCTTCCTCCAGCCGGTTGCCGAACCTCGGCGACCGACTAGAGGCGATGGCCGGCGAGGTCGAGGTCGACCTGGCCGGCCACCTCGCTAGTGGCCGCGAGGGCGGCCTCGTGCTGGGCGGCGAGGCTAACCCACCCGGCGCTAGGCCGCCCTCGAGGTTGGGTGGCGAGGGCGAGCCTCGCCCATGGCTCGGGTTTGGCGAGGAAAGTAAGGCGACGACGTCGGTGGGGTGGAGGCGACTACAGGGAGACGGGGCAGTGACGGCGGGTCCTCAGCTTCTTAGATTTGGTCCTCCGTCCTCCAGATCTGACCCTTTCTCTTCTCTCCCTAGGTTCGCTTGCCCTCGCCGCCCAGCGCGAGGCTGCCCTCCCGGCCACTAGCGAGGTGGCCGATCACCGAGGTCCAGCGATCAACTGGAGGAAGAAGAGGAGAAGAAAAAAAGAAAAAGAAAAAAAGAAAAAAAGAAAAAAAGAAAAAAAAAGAAAAAAGAAAAAATATTAAAATATTATTAAAAGTTGTCAACGTCAGCACCAATCAAACCACGTTAGCCGGCCTGCATCCAGTTAGCAAAATCCGACCAAAATTGGTCGGAAAAGACTGAATTGGCACAACGTAAAAATGTTTAGGACTTAATTGGCACAAAAAAAGGTTTAGGATTAAATTGGCACAAATGCAAACGTTTAGGACTTTTTTGGCACTTTTCCCTAATTATATATATTGTTTGTTTTTCAGTCACATTTTCTGTAATTAATAACTCAACTATTATTGAGGTTTTTACTGGTTCAAATTTTAAGTAGTTGACATATGATTTGCTGCTTGGGAAAATAACAATAGAATTTGCTTACTGTTCATGAAGTGTTCCATTCAGGAACATTTGAAAAATGGTTTGCC
This sequence comes from Eucalyptus guilfoylei, assembly GCA_016097605.1. NCBI lineage: Eukaryota > Viridiplantae > Streptophyta > Magnoliopsida > Myrtales > Myrtaceae > Eucalyptus > Eucalyptus guilfoylei. The sequence continues at coordinate 5,162,119 of CM027862.1, read as the reverse complement.
AACTAACTACACTGTTAAAAGATGATGGAAGCCTTAGTGGCTTGAAATTATATCTTGTCTAATACCGAAATTATGACACATCTGCAAGGATTGTGTTTAACTCCTAATGATATATAAATCTCGTATAATGTTGAAAATGTTGTTTTCAAAAGTTTTCTGTTTAAGGAATAATCTCATACATGTCTAAAGAAGAGTAGAAAAGTTGACAATGTAAATATTCTGTCTACTCTTAACGGTTATCTAAAGATTTTTATAGATTATTGTTGAAGTAAAATGACCGAGATAAAGAATAAAACAGTTATAATTAGTCTTAAAGGTTGTTAGGCTTAATAGTGGCAGTGAGTATTTTGGCAAGTATAACAATGCGGAATAGCTTAAAAGGTCATTTGTCAAATATTTGATAAATTCTGCGGTGGTAACTTAATTACTATGCCTGAAAATCCTAACAAAATGATTTGGCTGAAAAACATAATTGCACCATAATCAAGATGGTAATGAGTATGATGAGTAAGACTAATTTATCCGGTCTTCTGTGAGTTGATATTTTGAAAGCAATTCTTTTCACATACAAAAATGTGTTTCTTACCAAAGTTGTTCCCTAAACTTCTTTTGAGTTATGGACTAGATGTAACTTTTAACTTGAATTATATTAAAATTTAGAGGTGTCATGTAGAAGTAAGGTCATATAATCCAATATTAAGTGCGTTGGAATTCAGATCCACTTGAAATTATTTTGTATTTTATCCAAATTGTTCAAAAGGGTATCAATTTTATGGCCTTAATGAAGGTACAAGAATTATGGAATTATAGACAGTAAAGTTTCTAGAGTTCGACGTAATTGTAGAGGATGGCTACTCTCAGACTATTAAGGATAATAGTATGATGGAGGTTATTGTGTCTTTGTCTTTGCCTATACAGACAATTGTGGAATCTCCTATATTATAGACTAAACTTGTTGAGGTTGAAGATACTATTATTGGGGATAAGTACACTAATGGTGCCATAAGTTGTGTACGGCGCTCACTTTGGTGCCAAAAGTTTCCGCTGGATCACTTAAGTGCCAAATCGGAGAAAAAACGATCACTTTGGTGCCACCGGTGAGAAATTCTGGCCAAAATGATTACGTGGCATTTTTATTTAAAAAAAAATTCGACAACTCTTAATATTGTCCACGGTGGATGGCAGAAAACGACGCCGTTTCCTTTGCTTCGTAAGAAACGACGTTGTTTTTCCATTCCACGTGGATTACCTACAAAACGATCGTCGTATAGTGGATTCGCTACGGTAAAAAATGACGTGGGCCAAAAACGGTGTTCGTATAGGATTCTCGCTCGACGCCGCCGGCCGTAGCTCGCTGACCCACTGTCGTTCACTCGCCCGCCGTCGCTCGCCCACCGTCGCTCAGCCATCGCTGTAGTTGTGCCGTCGTTCACGTTCGTTCACTGGCTGCGTCCTCAACTCTCGCTCACTCAGGTTTGTCATGTTCTCTACGTGGGTCAATTTAGTCAAAAATTTAGGGTTCCGATGAGCAAGTTAAGGCGTGGAGGGCAAATTGAGGGCTCGGCTCAGGGGGAAAGTGGTGGGGACCGAATAGAAAATTTGAGGGTTTCGTCGTTCGTTCGCTTTCTTTTGTGGGGACCGAATAGAAAAATAGGGCGCGGAGGGGAAAATAGAGCTCGACTCGGGGGGAAACAGTGGTGGGACCGAATTTATTTAATTAATTGGACTGCTTCTGTGGGGGAAACAGGGGGACCGAATGTGATTGAATTGAAAAATGGGTGGTGGGACCTCACTTTGTTTATTCAATTCGGTTTCTTATGTTTCCGTAAAAGCACCGAATTGGGGAGATTAGTCTCATTTGTTTCTTCACAACAAAATGACAAGGACCTGCATGTGAAGTTGCTGATTCTATCATATGGTCCCAACAAGTAATGACATTTGTTTTTTTTTTTTTTCATTGGGTGCAGCATCGACATGGATGCGAATCAGGTAGGCATCATTGTTTGCTATGGTGGAGAGTTTCTTATTGGCAGCGGTGATTGTGAATATACTGGTGGAAATGAAGGTACTATTTATGTCAATGTTTGGAAGCCATCATATATTGATTTTCTGAGGGATTTGGTGTATTTTTTACGATGCAAAGTGCAAAAACTACATTACTGTGTTCTTGGGAAGGAATTGAAGGATGGCTTGAGATTTTTTAATGATGATAATGGTATTAAGGATATCATTTACCATTATCTTCACGGTGAAGAAGCTAAGGTATATGTTGAGTATTATAGTGATGGTGAGGATGAGGATGATGATGAGGATGGTGAGGATGAGGATGAGGATGGGGATGAGCAGACCACCACTGAAAGAGGAGAAGTGAGGGATCCTATTCAAGCGAGTAATCGTGTCGGGGATGAAAGAGATGAAAGGGAGAGAACTCACATTGATAGAGATGAACAAACAGTGACATGTCTAGAAAGCTTGGGTGAAGATTTGGGTGAAGATGTGGGCGATGGAGACTTCATTGGATTAGAATGGGAAATTGCTTTATTCAGTGAATCGGAATATGAATATTTTGCTTCAGTAAATTTCCCAAGTGACGAAGATGATGATGAACTCGCACATTCAAGACAAAAGCAAAGGGAATTTCTGAGAAAAAAACTTGCACCTTCCGAGCCAATAAATGGGGATGGAGTTCCAGCTGAAGATAATAGAAGTGAAGATGAAGAAAGCTGCGGCGATGAAGTTGCTGGTTCGGAGAATGAGCTTGACAATGATGATGAAGAACCTGCTCGTCGAAGAAAAAGTAAGTACCCTTGCTATGATCCAACTGTTGATAAACCTATTTTGTCTGTGGGCATGAGATTTGACGATGCCAAACAGTTCAAGGAAGCTGTTGTGAAGAACTCCATTGGTGAATAGAGGAGTGTTCAATTCATTAGAAACACGAAGAAATTTATGAGAGCTAAGTGCTCGCAACCCAATTGTCCATGGAAGCTCTATGGCGCGATGAGTAAGAATGGGTCATTCTAGATTAGGTCCTTGCAGGAGGAGCATACTTGTCCAATTATCTTTAACAATAAAAGGGTAACAAGTGTGTGGTTATCGAAGCATTTTTTCAACACTATCAAAGCAATGCTCGAGATCAAGAGTCCTCAATTTCAACAGTTAGTGAAGGAGCAAGTAGGGGTTAATGTGTCAAGGAATCAATGCAAGAGAGCTAAGATGAGGGTGATGAAAATACTGATGGGTGGGTATAAGGAAGAATATGCGCATGTATGGGACTATGCTGGCGAATGCATGTTTCAAAACCCATCTAGTAGGGTGTATGTAGAGGTTATGGAGAGGCCACTCCCGGATCTTGGGCCTAGAGGTTGTGGAGAGGCCACTCCAATCCTATAACAAGTCTGTTTTGATGCATGCAAACGGGGCTTCTTGGCTGGTTGTAGAAGAGTTATAGGATTGGATGGATGGTTTCTAAAGGGTTTGTGCAAATGGGAGTTATTGGCTGCTGTGGGGATAGATGCCAATAATCAAATGTTTCCGATAGCTTGGGTGGTGGTGAAGATAGAGAACAAGGATATTTGGTCCTGGTTTCTCAAAAATTTAATGGCTGACCTTGAGATAACCGATGGGGGAGGATGGGCATTCATGAGCGACCAACAGAAGGTAATTTCATTGTCAATTAATTCACTCCCTTTTAATATTAATCATTTGCATATTTTTCCTGACTTGTATTTATTGGTTTGAATTTTTGTAGGGACTTATTCCTGCATTGGCTGAGTTGATGCCACATGCTGAGCATAGAATGTGCGCGAGGCACATATATGCAAACTGGTCAAGGAACTTCAAAGGAGATAAGCTACAGAAGCAGTTCTGGTAGATAGCAAAGAGTACCAACATGGCTGATTTCAGATTAGCCAAACAAGGATTGTTGCAGCTGACAAAGGAAGGTTTTGATGCACTCTTCCAGACAGAAACTAAGCACTGGTGTCGGGCCTTCTTCAGCGAAGAGTTCAAATGCGATATCATTGATAACAACCTCAGTGAAGCTTTCAATGGCAGAATTTTAGAGGCCAAGTGCAAACCAATTATTAGCATGCTTGATGATATTCGAGTGATGGTGATGACTAGATTGCATAGACAAAGAGATGAGGCTACGAAATGGACTAGAGACTGTGGCCCTAGGATTATGAAGAGATTGTATGCAAACATTGCTGCTAGTAGGTTCTGCCATCCGGTTTGGAATGGAGATAATGGATATGAAATTATTCAAAATCAGGATAAGTATGTTGTCAATCTGGATAGAAGAAAGTGTTCATGCCGAGCCTGGCAACTAAATGGAATTCCCTGTGCCCATGCAATTTGTGCTATTCCGATGAAGCAAGAAAACCCAGATGATTACCTACATGATTGGCACAAAAAAAGCTCATACCTTGCTTCATACCAATTCATGATGCAGCCTATTAGAAGCAACAAATTTTGGGAGCCAACAAATCATGAAAGCCCTCTACCTTTGCCGCTGAAGAAGCAAATTGGAAGGCCAAAAAAGAAAAGAAGAATGCAGCAGGAAGAGGCATCAAGTCAGAGGATGAGTAGGACTGGCTCAAAGATGAAATGCTCCTATTGCCGCAAGGAAGGGCACAATAAGAAAGGTTGTGAGCTGAAAAGGCAGCATCAACAGCAAGATATAATGGCCGAAGGTAGGACAGAAGGCTCTACTGAAGAGCTTCTTGTTGGGCCTAGTGAAGGTAGGACAGAAGGCCCTGCAGTAATGCCTACTGAAGGGCAAATAGAAAGCCCTGCTGTAAGGTAAGTATCCTCTTTACCTCAGTAACTTTACATTTCCTATTCGATAGAGTTTGATGGTTGACCATGTGTACTGGCTTCTCTTGTGCTTTTCCTCTATCATGCACTTGTAATTTGATAAGTTTTCTCCATTTGTTTCGACCATGAAAATGAGTAGATGTCTAATTATTCATTGTAGTTGGTCATGATCCTGATATAATACATTATTGTAAGGCCTTCTAAAGGGCCAGAAAAAGGCCCTGTTGTAGGCTTAAGTGCAGGGACAGGGACTGGAACAGGCAGGACAGCAACAACAACAACTGAGTCCACTGTTGAGCAAACGACAAGAAAAAATTTCCTGTAAGTTGTACATCATTGTGTTTGTCTTTTATGGGCTGAATTTTAAGTTTGTTATGTGTTTCTCAGGTGAGAAGACGAGCTACACAAATTGCAGAGGCTACTCCCCCATCTGTTGCTGCTGAAAATGATGCACCATAGCGAACAAGAGGGGCTCTTGGAAAAAGATTAAGGCAATATGGTTATGGGATTTACACAGATGAACGAACTGGAATGACTATTTTGAATGTAAGATTTGTAGGTCTCATGCATTTAATTTGTTGTACTTCAATTCATTTGATTGATAATATCGCTATGTTCTTGTAGCTTGGGAGAACTTCGGAGATACTTCTCTCTCAAGGTGGGCCAACTCAAGAATCAAGGGCGCAGCCAAAGAAGAGTGCTCCAAAGAAGAAGTCGGTATGTATAGCTGCAAAACAACCATCTAAACAGAACCCAGCACCAGTTCCATCTCAACCAACGATTGGGCGCGATAGTGATGATATGGACCAACACATGACACGTGCTAGAACAAGAATAGCCACCGTCAAAAACAAGGAAAATGAGGTGACAGAAAGCCCAGTTAAAGAACCTGCACATCCAGTTCGAAAGAGTGCTCGGATTATGAATCAATTCAAAGCTCCAAGACGAAAATGAGATCAGGTTGTTGTCCATATTAACTGATGGGAGGGTGTTGGACATGATCTCTTTTTATGTGGTGCTGTTGATGGGAGGGTGCTGGACATGGTCTCTTTTTATGTGGTGCTATTGATGGGAGGGTGCTGGACATGGTCTCTTTTTATGTGGTGCTGGACATGGTCTCTCTTTTTATGTTTTTTTTAGGAGGGTGCTGGATATTATATCACTGATGGTAGTTGCTGCCTCCATATTACCATTGGTTTTTTTTTTTAAGAGGGTGCTGAACCTTCAGTGATTGGGGAGTGAAGTTCATGTTTTTCTTTTCTTTTGTAAACAATCAATCAATGTCAATGACAATAGTTGTTTTTGTTATTTTCTCTTGGCTTGGTTTCGGCTAATTGCTATCAGTTATGCTATATATTTTTTTGCTGTTGGTGCATTTCTTATGAGGTTGTTGTTATTTTTAGATTTAGATGTGTGCATATAGTGTTGCTGGTTGAAGTTGTTGATGCGTTGATGCTATTTGTGGGGTTCTGGTTGTATGTGCTAGAACAAGATACAGTTTTGGGTGCTGGTGCATCTCGTTGCAGGGCTGTTGTGTTGCAAGAAGATGCACCAGCAACTCAACTGGTGCAAGAACAATATGCAAGATGCACCACGACTGGTGCAAGTTTGAAATTGGCACTCAAGTGATCACTATTTACAACTTGTGCAACAAAAGTGATCACTTTGTAATGCAACTGGCACTTAAATGATCTCTTTTATAAAAACTTGGCACTCAAGCGATCACTATTTACAACTTTTGGCACTGAAATGGTCAATCGTTAATTTGCCACCATCCCTTAATTTTGCCATGGTTTGCAGTTGCGGCAAACCAACAAACCATTACAACAACAAAAATGCAGCAACCATTCTATTTGAAGCAAAAACTAACCAAAACAAACATTGACAATACACAACTAAACAATAAAAAGTGCTAAGAACTAATGCATTCCAACTCCAACCTTCCATTTCGTCATGGTTTGCAGTTGCAGCAAACCAACAAACCAGCAAATCAGGAGGGCAAATAAAAAATGCAGCAAGCAAACATTGCATTTCTGAAGTGTCACACTTAATGCATTCCATCTCCAACCTTGCATTTCTACTATGGATTACAACAAAACCTTCTGCTTCATACAAAAATGGTAGACATATAAACTTCGACTATGGTAGACATACAAACTTCTTCTCATTACTCACTTCACATTTGAATAAACTACCCAAGAGAATAAGAACACAATCAACGCTCGATAAAAGTTTCTTTCAATTTTCAGCCTTGAAATCTCCCTCTTCAAATGGTCGACCAGAGATGTTAAACCCTTCATTTGAGCTTGCATTGAGTCGACATCCTCCAACTCGTCCATTAACGCAAGTGGAGGTTGATTTCGGTCTTCAGGTAACTCCAGGATCACATCTGTCACTCGATCAGAGAATTTCCTATCAACCCATTTGAAATATTTGCACTTCGAGCCTTCTCTATATCTGCCGCACCCATGAAATCTTCTCCCGGGATTCAACCGAGTTCAAAATGTTCTTCTTGGACTCGGTAACCCACAACAACAGTAACACTCACCATCTAATTTGCTTTTTTTTTTTTTTATAGGAATGTGAGCCGCTGTTGAAGCTTCTGCCCTCCATTCGCAAGAGTGAGCTGATAACTTTGAGAGAAAATTGAAGTATGCACTCGAATTGGTCGAATTGGGGATTTAGGGTTTTCAATTTCCGATTATACTCGAATTTAGGGATTTAGGGTTTCTTATTTGGGGGAAAAGATGCTAAACGGTGTCGTTTTGTTGTTTGCATGCTGATTGTATTCTCCGGCGATCCACATCGGCTTCAAATATTAATAAAAAAATGACACGTCGGATTTCCGGCCAACCAGATCGGAGTTGGCACCAAAGTGAGTGTTTTTTTAAATTTTTGGCACTTAAGTGATCTGATTGAAACTTTTGGCAGCAAAGTGAGCGTCGTTCACAACTTATGGCACCATTAGTGTACTTATCCCCTATTATTGATATAGTTTATGATGAAATTTCTTAAACCTCTCAAGTGCTTAATGAAGTGGTTGTAACTTTACTCAGGAGATCTGTTAGGGAAGACGATCAATTATACTATTAGACTATATAGTCTATCTGTGAGAGCATGACTACAATATCTACTACATGGTTCATTTAGCGACTTATATAAATGTTATTTCTTATCTTTAATCAAGTATGTGATTAAATGCCATAAAAGACGATGTGCAATCTATGAAACATTATAATGTTTGGAAATTTACCGACTTGCCTAAAGATCACAAGCTCATTAGTTACAAATAGGTGTACAAAAATTTAAAGGTTTTCAAAGAAATATTGTGGAGTTTAAAGCTAAACTGGTAGCCAAAGTTTTCACTCTGAAAAAGGGGTGGATAGTTAATAATGAAGAAATCAATATTTCTTTCTAGTATTTTTTAAAGATTTTTTCAGAGTGAGTATGTCATTAATAGTTTATTTTTGATATGGAGTTATGTCAAATAAATCAACATCGTTTTAAATGGACACGTTGATGGCAAAATCTATATAGTGCAACCGGAGGATTTTGTAGCAGATAATTCAAGTAAACTTGTGTGTAGACTAAAATGTTTTATTAATAGTTTTAACCAGGTTTCCAGACAATATTATTAAAATTTCATAGTGTTATCATTTCATTCGGATTTATTGAGAACAAAGTAGATTAGTGTATATACACCAAGGTCAGTGGGAGGAAATATATTTTTCTCATACTTTATGTGGATGATATCTTGCTTGCAAGTAGTGACGTTGCTTTATGCATGAGACAAAGCGGATGTTATCAAAAAATTTTGATATGAAAGACCTTGGTGAGGCGTAGTTTATCTTTTGCATTGTAAGGATTGTTCTCACTATATTTTATTAGATTTATTTCAAATGACATTTGCTAATCGTATTTTAGAAATATTCAATATACATCATTGCAAGCCAAGAATTGCTCCTGTCATTGAGTGTGATGGACCGAATCCATTACATTGTCCTTATTTAGATATTGAGAAAATCTAGTTAAAAGGTGTACCTTGTGTCAGTGCACTTAAAAGTATAATGAATGCTCGAATTTGCACTAGAGTAAATATCGTCTTTGTGATGGAACTTCTAGGTAGACATCAATCAAATTCAAGACACGATCATTGGATTGTTGCTAAGAAGGTTTTAAGGTACTTAAAAATGACAAGAAATTATATGCTAATTTACAGACATGTTCAGTTCTTGTAGTTATAGGGTATTTAGATGTAAACTTTGTTGGCTGTTAGGATGACTTAAGATCAATAACGATATATATATATATATCTGTAAAACCTATTAAGGAAGGCTAAAATGTTTTTGTCACTTTCATTTTCAATGTTTTGACCGAGTCCGAATGTCCTAGTAAGGTTGGTAATGAATCTTCTAGTTGGGATTTCAATAGTTATTAAGTATTTATCGGTTAAGTACCATAATAACCATCGCAATTGATCAGGGAAGTCTTCTTCCTTCCAAATTAAAGGATGTATGAACGGATAGTTCGAATTTAATTCAAAAGGATAAATAATTGAACCTTCATGAAATAAGTGCAGTAAATAAAGTTTTATGTCATCTTCTACTACGTAAGCAGTATTAGTAACATTCTTTTAGACTGTTAATTGGGCTATTAGGTTTTGAAACCTCATTAAGGAGTTGACCGTTTTTAACTTTATGGATAAACCCATATAGTTGTATTGAGACAATAAATTTGTAGTATTATTACTAACAGATGTTTCAAGGGGTCTAAATATTTAGCAGTCACATTTTTTTCTTTTTGGTGACTAGGGAACCGTCGTACAGCCAGCAGCCGGCGGCGTAAACCTGGGGCGACCCGCAGGGACCCACCTCCCACGGGTTGCAGGTGAGTCGCGCAATGGGGGCGCGGAGTTTCGAACCCCTCTTCTCCCGGATGAGGGGGCAGGGCGCGAACCAGCGCGTCCATCGCGGGTGGGTGGCAGTCAAATTTTTTACCATAAAGAAATGGTACAAAAATGTGATGTTTTAATATAACATATTTTTACAAATGATATAGTTGTAGATCCACTAACTAAATGACTTTATTCTTCTATTCTTGAATGACATGTCATTAATATGAGCTTAAGAGCGTAATGAAATGCTATTATTTAGTGGGAGCTATTTTGGCTTTACTCTAATAATGTTTACATCTATGTTTCTTACATTTAGTAACGGTTTAATATGTATTAACTTTTGCATTCACTGAAAAACTGGATAAACTTATGTGGCAATGCCACACAGATTTGTTCAGACTTAATGGAGGATCGATTCTTTATCCTTTTGGATTAAATGCAGATTATCTATTCATACATCCTCTTATCTGGAAAAAATATGATTTTCCTGATCAACTTCGATGGTTATTATGGTACTTAACCAACAAGTACTTAATAGCTATTGAAATTCCAACTAAAAGGTTCATTGCCAACCTCACCAGGATATTTGGATTCGGCAGAGGAAAAATTGAAAATGAGAGTGAAAAAAATCTCTTAGATTTCCTCAATTAGTTTTATCCTCCGACTCATTGGAAATGGCTCTTGCAGAAAGAACTGAGAACCACACAGCCAAACCCTGAGGTCCATACTAATTTGTTCTTTTGACGTCCATGGGCTTTTGTCACCAATAATGGCAACATCATCAATGCCCCCCTGACTATAGGTACGTCATCCTATAAACCTGTTCCACACAGTGCAGAAGCTCGAGTTTACAAGTCCTCCTCAGGACCTGTTGGTTGCTGTGAACACCAGTACAGAGAACTTCAAAGGATTTTGTGCCAAGAGAATAAAACCATTCCTGAAAATGCATGGAATTATAATGTACCCACTGCATGGGACCATTATGATCTTGCATCAGAAGTCAAGGAAGCACTCGAAAAATTTAGACAAGCTGCATCATCGCAAGAGCATGAAATGGCAGACACCGATGACATTGTCCAATCTTCTCAAGACCACTATGCTAAATGGGGAGGTCCTCTTTCTCAAGACCCCAATGACCAAGGACCTTTGTCTTTATCTCAAGGCATGGATACATCCTTCTATACACAACCATCTAATTGGCCTCAGCCAAGCAGTCCTGCTGACAATACAGACTGGGCTCGAGAAGAAGCATCCGCATCCTCATCACATCAGCTGAACCAGATTCTCTCACCAGATGATCTTGAAGCACTTGAACAAAAATATGATAACATCTTCTAGCAACAGTGCACAGCTCAGATGACTCGGACTATGACTACAATGCTCGTGACGGATGAGACCGCTGAACAAGACCACTGTCCGTACAATTTCACTGTAGCAAGTTAATGTTCACTTTTATTGTAGCAGTAGGCTAGGGAAATCACTGTTCACTGTCACTGTTCATACTGTGCGAATAATTTCCTACCGGGATTTTCGGAAGCCTTTGTTTGTTTCAGGACCCGTGAGCTCGGTGGCCCAGTATTCATCACTAGCGTCAATCTGGAGAATTCTCTTCCCTGTTGATGGAATTTGTAACGGAGGAAGAGCCTATATAATCTCCTTGAGTTCGGCAACTGCTTTAGTTTGAGATTTTCCCTAAGGTGGGAGATTCTTTTTCAGCATTGTCTGCAATGGGATTAGTAGCTTTGCAATGTTTGGAACAAAATCTATGAGATAATTAATTATCCCAAGAAATTGTTGAACTTGCTTTATGGTAAAATTTTCTTCAGGAAATTTCAGCAATTCCTAAGCAATAGGTGGCCCTGGATAGTATGTACCTTTGTTAAGATGCATACCAAGAAATTCAATTTCGGTTTAGGCTATGTTCATCTTTATTTGAGAAAGCATGATGCCATGCCTTTTCACAATTTCTGCGAACTGCTCAAGAAGTTGGCAGTGTGATTGCTCATCAGGACTGTGGAGTAGGATATCATCGATGTATACTACTGCACTGGACATGATTGGTTGGAAAATTTGGCACATTGCCTTTTGAAAGAGGGATGGTGCAGCCTTTAGGCCAAAAGGAAGAACTTTACGTTGAAAATACTGGTTTGGGATACAGAACCCTGTCTTGGGTCTGTCTTCAGGATGAATGCCCAATTGCCAAAATCTGGCTTTGAGATCAAATTTGGAATAGATTTTGGCTTTGGATAATGCAGCAAAAAGAGAGTTTCTGGAGGGTAAAGGGAATTTGTCATCTTGGGGAAAAATGTTAAGCGGCTGGTAATTATACCGGTCTCATTTTACCTCTGTTCTGCTCGGCACGCTTATTGACATAGAAAGCTTCACAAGCTCATTGAGAATTAGAAGTTTCAATAAGGCCTTGCTACAATAGCTCCGAGCATTCCCTTTGAGCTAAAATCAGGTGTTTTGGATTCATTCCCATATGACTCGCCTTGGTTGGATTGATATCTTCATTCTTCTTGAAAGGAAGGCGAACAAAGAACTCTGGATTCTTCCATAAAGGATGGGAACATTTCTGAGCAAATTCAGAATGAGATTCCGAATAGAATTCCAACAACTTTTGCATGATCGGGTCTAATAAACTCATCTGAATGGAAAAAAGTCTTTGGATATTGACAAATTCAGAGAATTGGTCTTTATACTTAAGACCTTTTCCAAGAATGATGCGTAGTTGAGAAATCTGAGTCATAATATCCCAACCAATGATCAAATCTTTATTGGGAAGACTGGAGCTAAAGATTTTTGTGGTGATGGAACACTGTGGAAAAAATTGGACAGTTATCGGAGTGGTTCTCACATTTGTAGAAAAAGTATCTCCCGAAACAGAGTTGAAATACCGGACACAGGAAGTCCAATATTCTTCAGGAAGAACTTTAGTGTTTAAGATTGAAGAAGCTGCTCCAGTGTCTATGAGAGCAATGACAATGATTGGCTTAGCAAACTTTGAAGTGAATATTTTCACAAGAAAATTGAGACAATGAGTTTGACTTGAAAATATGTCAGTGCTTTCTTCTGAAGGGGTAAGAGATATGTGGAAAATATCTTCAGGATTTAAATCTGAATCAGTGTCACTGGGAGTCTGGTAACAAGGGATGACATAAAGAGTTTGTTCACATGGTTCATCCACAGAAAATAGAGATTTGATATCATCATTTTCAAGAGAAATGCCAGTTTTATTCTCTATATGATGTATCAAATGGTTCTGACCTTTTTTTTGTTTGAGGACAGTTTTTGGCAAAATGTGCTTTTTGATTGCAGATGAAGCATTGATTTGACTTTTTGTGGCCTGAGTGATTTTTCTTTTTGCGTAGGTATCGTCATTTCTTCTTTCTTCGGAAGTGCTTAAAGCCATGCCTGGATTTGTTTATCCAGAGCTTTTTGAAGTGTTTCTTTTTTCTGGAGGATTTTCCACAAGAGCCATCACAATCTTTCTTGGAGCATTTGATCTTTAGGTTCTGGCGAGAACAGGCTCTATCAAGCTCTCTGTTGTCATTGACATAAGTTTGGATCATTTGACGCTTTATACACAATTCTTCCAAGCACAAGTGCATTTCTTGTTGGAGTTCTCCCAATGGAACATCCTGGATCCTCCTTTGTCTGGAGAGAAAGGTTCTTTCTACTGTTTGAGATAATTCTTTGGGAATGGAGGTCAAGAAGACATGCTTCAAGTTTGCATCAACTCTAATTTGATAGAAGAGCTTAAGCATTTCACAATAATGCTTATCAAGATGTTTTTTCTGAAGAGAATAGCATTTTCTTTCGAAAAAATCTCTTCTTTTGAGTTCTATGAGGTTAACGGGTTTCCCCACAAAGAAGTGATATAGAAGAGTAATGGCATACTGAAAGTTTGGCGAAAGTAAGAAGTGAAGCTGATCTTGTTCTGACACGGATTGCCACCAAAGTTTAAGGCTTCCTGTGAACCTTGTGACAAAGTTGAAAAGAACATCATACTTGTCCTTAAGTGAAGGCTAGAGGCATCCGGTTATTAGCCTTGTGCATATATCTTGTTATACATAAAGAAAGATTGACCGTAAGGACAAGACATATGTGGGTTCATTGGAACCATAAAGACATTCTTTAGTGGTATAAGTTTTTTGTGACGCTTAAGGTAAGAGAATGGTGACTGACAAATGGGATCTCTCTATGAGAGATGTTATCCATTTTTCATACTACCATATTAAATCCATATCAATAAAGTTGAAAGTACTCGTGACCATGGAAGGCTCTATGTGTATACATGTAATTACCGCCATGATTCAGTGTTTTAGACTTTATGGGATATGATTGACTATTAATAATTATCTCTAGACCAATGTGCGTATATACAGTACAATTTCAATTAATATAGCCCAAGTGGGAGAATGTGGGCTACATTAATTGATGTTGTAATTTACCATTTTACGGGGTTTGGTTTAAGGTGAGACAAAATGTTTCTTAATTAGTCTAATATGGGGTTGGCTAGTGTGTGCCGAGTTGAGCCTAGCCCGTAATGAGAGGACCTGATTGGAAACTCTATAAATAGTGCTCAAGTCTCTCATCTAATCCTAATTCTCACATGTATCCTCACATAAGGAGCGTTAACCTAGCGCTAAAGGGTGAGGGGGCCGTTTCATTGAGCCAGTGATTTGGACGGCAATATAGGATAATGACTTGATGAATGGATCATCACTTTTTTGCTTCCGCATAAAGAATGATGGATTCCAAAACATGTATGGTTCATCTTTCTACTCAATCACCCATGCTCTTGTTCTGGTTATGGAAATATTGGGGTTGCACATTTTTGCATCCAACAACCATCAGCTGTGGAGGTGCCGATGAGGCTCGTAAAGTTAGTGTTTGCTAATGTCTGGGAAGAGGAGGTAGATGGTGACCTTCATGTCCAAGTAAGGCATATGTGACACGTCAAGTTTGGATTTCGGCAGCATTGCCTGGAGCAACGCTCAACATGAAATTTGGACCCAAATCGAACGAGGGGGTTAGTCGATGCTCAAGGCTGCTTGCGTCAGCAACATCATTGTCGATGGGCAATGGAAAGGGTTGATCGGACGGAAGCGAATGAACTCTGGATGTGAGGCTTCTGGGACCATACTCTTGCCAAGAAGTCAAGAGACAACAGTGTCAATCAACTACATCATTAAGAAAGTGATTACAATGTGTAATATGACAGGCTTGGTTTTTTGGCCAAACAAGCCCAGCAGATGCCCTTCCATCGACGACCTCGACGTCAGAATACCGGTTCATATTGCAGGCACAGAAAAGAAGCTATATTGCCGATGTCGTCCCAATTATAGAATGCAAAACCAAGTCCCTCATGGGAAGAACCTGCTGCCAATACATGATGCACCACACGCATCCTAATTAGTATTACTCAGAATCTAGCGTTAAACTGATAATGTCACACACAGGTCCCAATTTCTCTCTCTCTCTCTCTCTCTCTCTCTCTCTCTCTCTTTTTTTTTTTAAATGATAAATATCGTTCCATAAAAACCTGCAAAAGTGGATTG
This sequence comes from Eucalyptus guilfoylei, assembly GCA_016097605.1. Classification (NCBI taxonomy): domain Eukaryota; kingdom Viridiplantae; phylum Streptophyta; class Magnoliopsida; order Myrtales; family Myrtaceae; genus Eucalyptus; species Eucalyptus guilfoylei. The sequence continues at coordinate 5,146,843 of CM027862.1, read as the reverse complement.
AGGCGACGTGGGTGGAATCGAAATGCAAGAAAGATAGATGAATTAAAAAGGATGACTCCATTGATTAGGTTGGAAGGCACTAAGAGCACCACGGGCAATATACAAAAAGGTGCACATCACAAAGGCCGTGATCAGCGGTTAAATGCAGAGTTTGAACTCTTATGTTGCTTTCCACCATAGTATGTTCGATAAAGAATATATTCACAAACAGGTGCTTTGCGTGTAAGGCTCGACTAATAGACAAGAACGATATTCACATGTAATTGATAATCAATATGCATCGGGGACTCATTTCTTGAAAATTTTCGATCATCAAGTGTCATTGGCAGCAAATGTAGAAGAGGTTGTTCCCGAAACCCCTGAACAACAAAGACAAACTGAAGTTATGGAAATTGGTCAGCCTATTACTCCCATTATCAATCAGAATTTCCAGCAGGGAGGACATAAACCACAGCATCACAAATGAGGTGCATTTGCACAACTCAGGGAAGAGAATACTTATGCTTACCGGGCTGGAGCATTTGCAAAATACAGATTTACAACTAGCAAATACCTCTGAAAGTAGCAAAAAGAAAAACCTATCCCAACATAAAACCAACTCCTTCAAGAAACAAAGAAAAGGTAACATGCAGATTACAAGTACTCTAGTTCAAAAAGTGCTGGATGAGACGCAACTTCTGGAGACTCCCATTCTGATGACTAAAGAAGCGACAGTATGGGCTGTGGTGGCTAGCCCTAATAAGCCACCAAATGAACCATGAATATACTTAGTTGGAACTGTCAAGGGTTGAGCACACCTTTGACAGTTCGAGAATTGAGAGTCGTTACGGCTCAATTCAGGCCCTCGTTGGTTTTTTTAATGGAAACAAAAAATAAAACTGAAGTTTGCAGAGAGTGAGGAGAAGACTTCAATTTCAGAACTGTTTAGTAGTTGATCCAGTGGGTACAGCGGGCGGTTTGGCTCTTATGTGGGATGATCGGATTACAATGGAAATAGACTCAATGGATGAAAGCTTTGTCAATCTAAAATGTGAAGAAGGGGTCATGGGTAAAAAAATGCGGATTACCTTTGTTCATGCGCCATATACATACTCAAAGAGGTTACAATTGTGGGACAGCTTGCGACAGATAAGCTATATTAATACTCTACCTTGGGTGTGCTTGGGAGACTTCAATGAAGTTCTTTTTTATTAGGAAAAAGTGGGGAAGAGGATGGCTGAAAATTTCAGAATGACTGCGTTTCGGAATTGCTTGGATGCATGCTCTCTAATGGACATAGATAGCAAGGGATGTGCGTTTACTTGGTCCAATAACAAGGAAGGACAAGAATATGTGAAAGAACGGCTTGATAGAGTAGTAAGTACCATTGAATGGCGGCTGATGTACCCTAAAGCTGAAGTTTTTGCTCTTCCAGCAGTCGGCTCAGACCATAGTCCTACTGTCCTATCTCTTCAATCGAATCAAAATAGAAGGAAATGGAGATTCAGATTTGAGGCTTTTTGGCTTGATAGTGCAGAATGCAGGGAAGTGGTGTTAGAAGCATGGAAATCTAAAAATCAGCACCAGACCAAATTAGTTGGTAAACTTTAGGCTGTTCAAAAGGAACTCTCCCAGTGGAGTAAAAAGAAATTTGTGAATGGCAAGAAGCGAATCAGCCTATTAAAGTAGGAACTAGAAGGACTTACTAATAATAGTTCCGATGTCTTCAACAAGGCACTCTTTAAAAAGTTACAAAGTGAAATTGATGAGCTTGGAAGACAAGAGGAAATGTACTGGGGGTTAAGATCAAGAATTAATTGGCTGAAATGGGGAGATCAGAACACCAAATACTTTCATGCGACAACTATACAAAGAAGACAGAGAAACAAAATTTCTATGTTGCAAAACACAGAGAATACATGGCTGGTTGAGCAGAATCAGTTGAGAGAACATACTGTGCAATTCTTCAGGGAGTTATATCAGTCCAATGGACCCCGGAATTTTGAGCCAGTGATAGACCAACTACCTGCAAGAGTAACAGATGACATGAATAGACAATTACTTGCTGAAGTTACGATAGATGAAGTCACAGATGCTGCATTTCAGCTAGGAGCTACTAAAGCCCCCGGCCCAGACGGTCTCAATGGTCTATTCTACCACCATCACTGGGAAGACATTAAATGGGACATATTCAAGGAGGTGGAGGAATTTATGGCAACTACGCATCTATCACCAGCTCTGAATACAACAAACATCTCCCTTATTTCAACGGTCCCACACCCTGAGAGATTGGACCAGTATTGTCCAATTAGTTTATGTAGTTTTGGCTATAAGATTATCTCCAAAGTGCTAGCTAATCGACTCAAACCCCTCCTAACAGAAATTATAGCCCCAGAATAGAGTGCTTTTGTTGGAGGGAGGCAAATCCAAGATAATATCTTTATTGTCCAAGAAGTATTGCATCAAATCAGAATCAAGAGCAGAAAAAAGAAGTTTCAAGCAGTTCTGAAATTAGATATGAAGAAGGCATATGATCAAGTGGAATGGGATTTCTTGGAGGCGTGCCTTTTAAAAACTAGTTTTGATGAGAAATTGGTGAAATTGGTGATGCAATGTGTTACTACGGTCACATTTAGCGTCATATTTAATGGTGAATCCCTACAGTACTTTCAACCTTCAAGAGGACTCAGGCAAGGGGATCCCTTATCTCCGTATCTTTTTATTATTAGAGCAAATGTTTTATCTTCTTTGATGAAGCAAGCTGTAGAAAATGGCAGCATTACAGGAATCAAGCTAAACAGAAATTGCCCGACACTTTCTTACTTATTATTTGCCGACGATTCGATCTTTTTCATGAATGGTACCATCCTAGAATGTCAGAACCTGGCTATGATTTTGAATCAATATTGTCTAGCTGCTGGACAAGAGATTAATTTGAACAAATTGGGCATATTTTTCAGTAAGGGCTACCCTCAAACATTGAAAGATAATATGGCAAGGGAATTGAGGGTTCCTATTCTTGATAAAATCGGCAAATATCTGGGTATTCCCTCGGATTGGGGAGAGTCGAAAAAACAAATGTTTGCATGGGTACTCGGGAGAATTAGTTCATAATTAGAAAGCTAGAAGGAGAAGCTATTAGCTAAAACTGGAAAAGAAGTCCTGCTAAAAATAGTGATTCAAGCACTACCTCAATACGCCATGTCAGTATTTAAAATCCCAATATTTGTTTGCAAGACTATTGAACAGAAAATTACGTCATTTTGGTGGAAAACTAATGAAAAGAAAGAAGGCATTCATTGGAAGAGATGGGATTTATTGAAAACCAGGAAAGATAGAGGTGGCATGGGTTTTAGAGATCTTCTCTCTTTTAATAGAGCAATGTTAAGGAAACAGGCATGGCGACTGGTACAACAACCATATTCTCTTTGGGGCTGATTATTCAAGGGGTTATACTATCCATATAGGGATTTTTGGCATGCAGCAACTGGAATTCGACCTTCATGGGGATGGAGAAGCTTGGTCTTAGGAAGAGATTCTATAGCACCCAAAATCATGTGGAAAGTAGGAGATGAATCTAAGATTAAAATCAAGGAGGATAAATGGATGTACAGAGGTATTATTGAGGGTCTAGTGCATGTTAATGAACCTTATTTAGTCTCGGAAATCATAGACAAAGAGCAAGGGAGATGGGATGAAGTTAAAATAGCAGCACACTTTGATGAACAGTTAGTTGAAGAAATTTTGACTATTCCTATTAAGCCCCAAACAGAAACGGATCAACTTGTATGGACTGGCACGTAGGTAGGCAAATATACAGTGAAAAGTGCGTATAACTACATCAAGGAGGACAAAGCACACTTTCAGGAGAATCAGGCTACAACTTCTTTTCAACCTCCCCCCTCACTTTAGAAAGACATCTGGAATTTGCACACCCCACCCAAGATAAAGATTTTTATGTGGAATTTATGCAACAATGCTCTCCCAACAAAAGATAACTTGTATGGAAGGAAAATATTACCTGACCCTATATGCCCATTATGCAATGTTGAGAGGGAAACGGTTGAACATTTATCCTTGCTGTGTCTGTGGACAAGACAAATTTGGGACACTGAGCTGAAAATCAAAATTTCACATCAGGGCTTGACAAGGATAGAAGAATGGTTTTGTCAACTCAAAGAGAAGACAACGAACCCTCCAAACCTGCACATGGTGGTTGTAACGTTGTGGAATATGTGGAAGGCCAGAAATCAGGCAGTCTTTCGGGATAGAAAACCAGAGGCGCCAGCTATCATCGATGCAGCACAAGCGCTCCTTAAAAGCTATCATAGATGGAATCCAAGGAAGGGTGAGTCCAGAGATGATGGAGAAGCCGAACCTGAAAATGGAGAAATCAGCACAGAAATTAGCGAGACTAATGCAGAGCAGAGACGGGGGAATAGAGAATCGGGTGAGGAGCAACAACATATGACTTGTATGCAAGAACACAATGCAGAGGATGATTTGTGAAACAGGGGAAAGGAGTGGAGAGGAAACCTGAGTTCAAGGTCGGGAAAAGGAGTGGAAGGCAGCAGAGCACAACAGCAAGACAAGTACCCTTCGTCCAGCACCTCTGACCCTTGACTTTCCGATGAAAACGGGTGCGAAGCAGGGGAATCAACGACCATGGGGCAAAATAAAGAGCTACAACTCCGAATTCGACGGGAGGACGCCAAAGAGAATGAGCAATTGACCAGGAGGTGGAATGGACAGCGACCCCTTCAAGGATTTGACACCTGAGAAGCAACATGTTGGAGGACCCACGAAGTCGATGGCTCTGAATCTCGAGAAATCGACCCCTCTCAACTTGGAAACGATATCCATCGCATTATTGAAGTAGAGCACGAAGTAGACGACTTCACGACCAGTGGGCCGAACGGCGACCAGAGCACACAACCCCGACCAAAGGAAGTCGAAAAAAATGGTAGATCTGGGAAAAACAAGTGAGGAGAAGGGAGATTGGCGCCCTAAACCGAGAGATGAGCTGAGATAGATCTATAGAGTGATGGAAATGGAAGGATGTGTTGGTGCAGGGGGCAGAGCAAGAAGCTCTGAAAGCCGAGAAGAAGCTCATACGAAAACCAGATCTGCAACTCAAGAAAAAAAACCATCTCAAACATGGATTCCGCTGAAAGAAGGAGCCTTGAAGATAAACATAGACGGAACATTCTTACTTGGTTCGGTGGAGAACTCTATCGCCTGCATATGCCGTGATTCGGAGGGGAGGATGGTGGGCGGAGAGGCTAAAGCAATCGGAGCCTCCTCCCCTTTAATGGCCGAAACCCTAGCACTTTGGGAAGCCATCAACTTTTTCTACCCTAAAAGACACGAAGTACTTCTCTTTGAGTTAGACAGTTCGCAACTTGTTAAAGTAATGACCAGTTCTCAGCAGTTGAGTTGGGATGTTCAACCTATTGTCAGCAAATGCAAAGAAAAAATGCAGGCCTTTTCCAACTTTAAGATAGCACATTGCTCTAGAGAGGCCAATTGTGTTGCGGACTGGGTTGCTAAAGCCCACAAGAACAACTATTTATCTCTGAATTGGGTTTCATCTCCTCCACAAACTTTATGGGACCTGTTATGTAATGATGCCCCTTTACCGGGCCTCTCATCTTTGATTACTTAATGAAATGCTTTAGCTTCAAAAAAAAAAAAAATCATTTCGAAATGAAAAAGGGTGTCTAAAGGAGTAATTTGTACTAATCCAAGCATACGAGAAGGAGGTCAATGATATCATGCTCCCCATCTTTACAAGATAATCGTTTTTATAACATGAAAGTATTCTCGATTGGATAAATCTTGGAATCAAGTCCTAGTTCAATTCCAAATCCTATATGATAATATTAACATTAAAATCTCCTCTCATGAGGCTCCAAATCAAATACGTAGCATCAAACGAGCAGCAGTGCAAGAGATAAACAAGCATGACATTTTCACAAATGAGGTGAGACTAGTGAACATTGGAAACTTACAATCAAAATAAACTCATAAGCATCATTACAAGAACCAACGGGAGAAATTTGGTGCTCCATCTATTGAGATAACTGAGATTTGTGAATGAAGAGAAAAATAATATTCTGTTCATTGACTAACGAATAGTACACGTGCCTATTTATAGGCTTTACACAATAACTATCTAAAGTAACAAATAAGAATAAATCAAGGAGAATATACAGAATCACAAAATATCCTAAATATATATCTAATATCCCTGCTCAAACTCAAGATGATTTGAAAGAAGTTACTTGAGTTTGGAAAAGAGATCAAGAAAACGCTTGGGTGAATGTGTTTTGGTGAAAACACCAGCAGTTTGTTCAGCGAATGAAATAGAGACAAGTCGACCAGTGCCACGAAAAAATGTGATATCGAATGAGATGAATTATCTCAACGTGCTTGGTGCGTTCATGAAAAAATCATCATGTGCAATTTGAAGAGCACTCCAATTGTCACAACAAATGACTGTTTCGCTATGATGACGCCTAGTAGCCACCTTAACCATAATAACTCCAATGTCGTATTAGCAAGAGTCGATATTCTGCTTCTATACTAGAGCAAACGATAATGGTATGTTTCTTGTTATGCCATGAGATAAGTGAGTCGCCCAAAAAGACATAGTAGCCCGTAGTGGAGCGACAATCATGAGAGTCACTAGCTAGTTTGCATTAGAATAAGCCGTCAACTTCAAGGTAGAACAAATAGAAAAATCAAGACTATCAAAAAACGTACCCTTGATGTAGCGAAGAATTCAAAGAACTGCAGCAAAATGAGTTGTACGAGACGTAGTCATGTGCTGACTAATAATATGAATGACATAAGCAATGTTAGGACGTATAATAGCGAGATATATAAGACTGTCAACCAACTGCCAATAAAGTGTAGGATTTGGAAGAAGAGTTCCATCTTATCATTGAATTTTGCATTTAATTTAATGGGAGTAGAAGCAATCTTGTTATCAGTGAGTCTAGCCCGAGAAATAAGTTCAGTGGCATATTTTGCTTGTGAGAGATATTAACCAGAAGCATCATACGCAATCTCCAAGCCTAGAAAATAGCCGAGTTGCCCAAGATTTTTCATCTCTAACTGATTACTAAGTTAATCCATATTTAGAATTAAGATTCCCTTGCTCTAGATATAGCAGATTCATTCCTGCATGGATCTGGACTAGATTTAGAAACTTATCCATGACCAAGGACTACAAATTGCAAAATACAGAGGCCGGAGAACCAACCAATACACACCAAAAATAGCAACGCAGGAAGAATCTTCGACTATAAAGATCGGAACTTACAAGGTTGTGAGGAATCAATCCTCTTTTGGGTTTCCGAGCAACGGGAGATCGTCCGGCCATGGCTTCTTCCGCTGCTTGGTTAACGTTCTTAGCTCTCTCTCTTCTCGCCTTCCCTTGCGTGATGGCCAAGAAGACCTACATTGTTCAAATGAAAGAGCAAAGCGTCCCCGGGACATTCAACACCAGCCTGGATTGGTACAGCGCCAACCTCCAGTCTCTCGCCCCTGGTGCCGCTAATATCCTTTACGTCTACAGTGAGGCCTTCCATGGCTACGCTGTGTCCCTCGAGCCGCATCAAGCGGAGGCCCTCCGGTCGTCGGACACGGTGCTCGGGGTCTATGAGGACATCATGTGCCATCTCCATACGACCCGGACGCCAAGCTTCTTGAAAGTGGAAGACGAATTTGGGCTGTGGCCTGGCACGGGGAACCCTGCCAAGAAGACAAATCAAACATTTCCTGAAGTAATCATCGGCCTAATTGATACAGGGGTTTTTCCCGAGTCGAAGAGCTATGAAGACTCAGGGTTCCCAGAGGTTCCGGCCCGGTGGAAGGGAAAATGCGTGAAGGGACCGGATTTCGATCCTTCACTGTGCAACAAGAAGCTCATCGGCGCTTATTTTTACGCCAAAGGCTATATCGAGGCTTTAGGTAATCTTGTGAACCGAAGGACCTCAAAAAAAATCGTAGGCAAAAATGCGTCGAGTGCTTGATGAATTTATATGGATATTAATGTGGTAACGTTCATTGTGCAGAGGGTAACATGACAGAGGTACAAACCCCTCGGGACCACGATGGACACGGGACTCACACGTCGAGCACCGCCGCAGGCTCCCCAGTGGCCAATGCCAGCTTGCTCGGCAATGCAAGAGGCGTCGCACAGGGCATGGCTCCCCATGCCCGGGTGGCCAGCTATAAAGTATGCTGGGAAAATGGCTGCACAAGCTCTGACATACTCGCCGCCATGGACCAGGCCATAAAGGACGGCGTCGACGTGATCTCTCTCTCCCTTGGTGGAGGTGACGGGGCATACTACGAGACCACCATTGCTATCGGAGCGTTCACAGCAATGGAGAAGGGTATTTTCGTCTCTGCCTCCGCTGGAAACGAAGGTCCTCAGCTAGGCACTCTCTCGAATGGAGCCCCGTGGATCATGACCGTAGGAGCGTCTACCCTGGACCGCAACTTCCCGGCCCATGCATTGCTTGGCAACAAGATGCGGTTCCCTGGAGAATCGTTGTATGGTGGCCCAGGAATGGGGAACAAGCTGGTTGGCCTCGTTTACAACAAGGGAAACGAAAGCAGTTTGTGCTTGCCAGGCTCACTTGACCGCAGGGTGGTGCGCGGGAAGGTGGTGCTCTGCGACAGAGGGATAAATTCCCGCGTCGAGAAGGGCGCGGTGGTGCGTGATGCCGGGGGAGTGGGAATGATACTGGCGAACACAGCAGAGGATGGTGAGGAGTTGCTGGCAGACTGCCACCTGATACCGACCGTTCACCTCGGTGCAAAGGCAGGGATAGTGATTAGGGAATATGCGAAGACTGATCGGAACCCTACTGCCCTGGTCATTACCAGCGCACAGGAGGTCAATGTCAGGCCGACGCCGGTGGTGGCCGCGTTCAGCTCAAGAGGGCCATACTTCCAGTCCGTGCAGATCTTGAAGCCTGACGTGATTGGCCCAGGTGTCAATATCCTGGCCTCTTGGCCGGATTATGTGAGCCCCACGGAATTGCCTATTGACAAAAGGAGTGTCCAGTTCAACATCATCTCAGGTTCATTGACATTGCCCACTGCTCTCGTCCTTCCTCTGTTGAGTAAACAATCAAGCACGAGGTGTGCGCTCTCCAGAAGCCATAATCTTTTCTAACGGCTCCATTTTCAGGCACATCCATGTCTTGCCCACACGTCAGTGGCGTCGCCGCGCTGTTCAAAGCCGCCCGCCCAACCTGGAGCACAAGCGCAATCAAGTCGGCGCTCATGACCACCGCCTACGTCCACGACAACACCCGGAAGCCCATCACCGACGCAGCCGACGGAACCCCAACCTCCCCGTGGGCCCTTGGAGCGGGCCACATCGACCCGAGGAAGGCCCTCTCACCGGGCCTCGTCTACGATCTCACTGCCGACGACTACATTGCCTTCGTCTGCTCCCTCAACTACACGATCAAGCAAGTCCAGAGCATCGTGCGGCGGACGAACGTGACCTGCTCGACGAAACTCTCCGACCCGGGGCAGCTCAACTACCCGTCATTCTCGGTCGTATTCGGGCCCAACAAGAAGGTGGTCCGGTACTCGCGCGAGGTGACGAACGTGGGGGAGGCCGGGTCGGTGTACAGGGTGGCGGTGCAGGCGCCAAGCACGGTCGCGGTGAGGGTGAAGCCGGGGAGGCTGGTGTTCGGGAAGGTGGGGGAGAAGCAGAGGTACACTGTGACGTTTGTGGCGCGGAACAAGACCGACGAGGCCCACGGCGGGTCGATCACCTGGAAGAACCGGCAGCATCGCGTGAGGAGCCCGGTCGCGTTCTTGTGGGGAGAATCGTGAACTTTGTAGAAGGTTTTATGGGCGGGGAAGAAAAGCAGTTGTATGTAGATGCTGTAAATTGGGTTGAAACAGAGGAATGTGTACAATTGTGATGGTGATTCCACATTAGTGGAAAATGCAATTCTAGATTTCGGCGTTGCCTCTCTCTCTCTCTCTCTCTCTGAGGATGCAGAATGCAATTCTTGTCTCCTCAATCAGTGTCGCACCACACAAAAGAAGACGATACCTTAAAACATAGCAGGGTCATGCCTTCATCCCTCAAATTGACAGGAGCTAAAAAGAAAAAAACTTGAAATCATACAGTCATATGAATACCATCAAATGCTATGCGGATTCATGTTTACTTGAATTGGCAATTACATGGTGACATAGGGTATAGTGCAAGATGCTTGCTTCGAATCGGCAACCTCGACTTTAAGATATCAAAGTTCAAAGTGCAATGCCCAGATAATCCGCTTTCATCATTGACCATGACATTCTTTTGTCTCAAAATAAACATATTTATCTCTGTTTTTCGAATAGAGGCAACTATTCAAAAAGTTACAAAAAAGAACAAAGGCAACCTTTCGGGAAATGTTATAAAATGAGCAAGTACGTCTCAAAGGTTACGTTGAAAAGACATTTAAAAAAATGGAATTAAATAAATAATAAATAATAAATAACCGTAATTTTTTTTCGTGAATAGTCACACTATTTCAACAAGACTTTATGGTTAATTTTTATAGAAATAAATCCGAATTTTCAATAAATAAAAATAATATGATTGTTGGTTAGTGCCAAATTTTGTGCATATGCACATGTGAGACAAGGCACCTCTTCATTTGTTTTATAAACAAACTACGAACAATCCCCCACTTTTGTTTGTAAAACAAAACAAAAATAAAATGTTAGAAATATACGGCCAAAATTTCTTTGAGATTAAAATACATATATAAAGGTCTCTTTTGAGTTAAATCTTTACTTAGTGCAAATATCTCAAAGCTCTATCAAAGTGACAAGTAGCTCGGCTTTAAACTTGTACTTTAATATAATAGAATCGGACATACCGCACATACACTAACCTCTTGTTTCAACAAGAAGTTCTATACTACTTTGCATTATTATGGCCTTGTGCTTGAACTTGTTTCATGAGCTCTCTAGAAAATAATCCTAACTTTCGTAAGGAGCGGCACCACTTTTAAGCTCATATTGGTGAAGTATTTACAATGTGCTTCTATTACTATTAACACATTACAAATTTGTACTATACTTCATTAAGAATTCAATTCAACCTACAAAGCGTAACAGACAATACTGACTTCTCATATCGAGACTACATCAGTATCAAACAATCACATTCAATAACTTGTTCTTACCCATTAAACCTTGTAACTAGTGATGTTCTAGAAAAAGGTCGAATTACCATTACTAGTTATTTTAATTAAAGGATTTCAATCCCGTTTCTTATGAGGTCATTATTACAATGTCTCTTAGCAAAGCCTTTGTCAAGGGATCGACTAGATTATTACCTGACCCAATGTAGATAATTGTTATGGTTCCATATTTAATCAATTGTCTTACGTACTCATGTCTTAGACTAATATGTCTAAACTTATCATTATAAGTGCCATTATAAGCTTTTGCCAAAATAGCCTGACTATCACAATGGATAGAAATAGGGGGCATAGGATTAAGCCATATTTTAATATCCAACAACAAATTCCTAATCCATTCGGCTTATTTCCCAATTGCTGCTAAAGCAACAATTCAAATTCCATAGTTGGGTGACTTATGTACATTTGTTTCTTGCTCGTCCAAGAAACAACTCATTCACGTAATGTGAAAATCCATCTAGTAATGGATCGTTTATTTCTCACTCTTGTAACCTAATTAACATCGGCATATCCTTCTTATATACCCGGATAATTATTATAGAACAATCCCAAATTTTAGTTCTCAATAATAATCAAATTTTCTGGTAATAACTTTATGATGTTCTATACTTGGATTACAAATATATGTACTCAACTTATACGGAATAAGTAATATCAAGTCTAGTACAATATATCACATACATTAAAAACCTTATAGCATTCTCATATTCAAATAGTGCTATTGCTCTACTGGTATTATAATTTAATTTAGTAATATAATCAAATGGGCTACTTATTTCTTTGAAGCCAAGATGTTTAATATATTTAACATCTTTTCCATGTCATCACTTTATCTCAAAGAATAACACCCACTATGTTTTTAACTTTTTAAATACCCAAGCTTCTCTACTTGGCCAAACAACCCAAATGTAGGATAGACATGCTCATTCATGGTAAGTCCACACCACTTCATCTCATTTCTACGAAAACTCCTCAGTCTCAAGTCACACATGTTGACACCTAAATTTTGGCGACTCAATCATATAGAAAAATTAGGGATTAATTTTTAAACCCTATAATAATAATAATAATAATAATAATAATAATAATAATAATAATAACTGCATAGCATATAACTTTAATTGCATTTATTATCACATCGTTCAGAACCCGTGATTTTCTAATGACCAAAAATTAAAAGAATTGGCGATTTGATATTTTTGGTGATATGACGGAGGATTTTTGTATATTTATGCGATCTGTTCATATATCCTTAGAAATGGCAAGTGTGACGGGGAGATATTACGAGCTCATCTTTGCAGGATTTGGAATTTAAGAAAATCCCATCACAATCTTAAATCTTTGGCAATATGCGATAAAAATCGGTGGAGAATATTCATTTTTGCATAGTCCAATGTGGAAAGAAATAGGATATCGGCAGAATATTTCAATATGAGCATAATCCTTTGAGTATTCGCGGCGGCTAATTCTCGTGTTTCAAGGAAAAGAAAGGACGTGACTTGGGCTTAAAAGGAAAATAAATATATTTGCATGGTTAAGGATACAAGTTCCGAAAGGAAAAAAAAAATCAAACGAATATATTTCAATGCATCCACAATACGAAAGCAGATCACTTTCTCTTCCTGGGGATCCCACGTAATCTTGCATTTAAAAGGAAGAGCTCTCACGCAAGAAAGTAAAGGCCACACAATTGACATACACGGCCATAAGAAGGTGAGAGAGAAAATAGAGAGGGGCGTGCAGCCATGAAGGAAGGTGGACGTACGGCCAAAAGGCAAAAGAGGGAGCTTTTCTTCCCTGAGACCTTCTAACCCGATTGATAAGGAGAAGACGTCTTTCACAAAAGGAGGGGGGGGGGGGGGTGTGTTTCTTCTCCTCTCACTCAATTCCACACTTTGCCCATTGGAGAAGAGACTGCGGCAGGTTCGAAAAAGGCTCGTCCACGCACGAAGAAGATAGGAAAGCAGAAGGAGATTGCCCGTCTCCTTCCATATGCTCGTCCACCATTGTTACTTCACGTTCCGACGCCCCTGTCATCGTTGGACCTTAATATCACGTCCTTGCTCCTTGCCGTAACCTGCCCAGCTCAGTTCGAAGTCACACCTGTAAACACCATCGGTGCCAGCAAGTGCTCGGCATCCTCCAATGATGCCCACCAATAGACGATCTCCAGTGCCCAGCGAGTTTCACCACAAGCCAAGCATCGTCGTTCCTTGAATTCACGGTATTCGTGTTTGCAGGTGTCTTCGTGAGCATCGGTCATCTCCCACGGCCACCCCGACGTCCATCTAGTGAGTATAGGCTCTTCCCGGTGCCCTTGCCGTACGTTCTGCAGCACTGCGACCTAGTGGTCACCTAGTCTCGAGGAATGGCCAACGAATTGCAGCAAGTTCTAGCACTGTCAAAGTGGCCATTCGTTGACTCCAGAAGCTTTCCAGACAATACCCTTCCTACGTCAACAATTCTCTGTGGAGGCTCTGACCAATGTCCACTTATTACTAGGAGGCAGTTAATCGAGTCATCCATTAGCAAGTCTTGGCATATCTCCAACCCGCCATGTGGCCACGCCTAGTGGACCCTCGTTGATTTTTCTGCAGGTTCTCAAGCAATTTCCGCCGGTACCTCAACACTCGGCCTCGCTTTGCATGATTTTAGCCGCCACCGGTTCAATATGGAAACCTAATCCATGAGTTTAGGTAATTATCCGATACCAATTTGATTTTAGCATCTGCATACTTAATTTATGCTTATTGCAATCTAATTGCATACCTTGAGCGATAGGTATCCCCAAATTAGGATATATTTCCTAATTTGCAGCTGCATATAATCATTAATTCTATCTATAAGGCTTTGGATGGAATTATTAATTGCGCGGGCATCCGTAAAATTGATGTTTTGATCTTTAAGGCTTAAGATCAATTTATCAATTTTAGGGAAAATTCCAAATAATGACATGAAATGAATCTATTTTCTCAAATAAGGATCCAAATTGAACTTTGTGTCAAAAAGGATCCGAAGTGAACTCATTGTTTCAAATAAGGACTCGAAGTGAATTTTGTGTCAAATAAAGACCCGAAATGATCAAGTTAATCTTTATTGAGGACCTTAGCTGGCCAGTAGACATTTTCCGATGATTAAAATAGGGGCAATTTTGTCAGAAATTTGTCATTGGAAAAAAAGGGAAAATTCTAAATTAATTAAGTTTAGGTTATTCATTGAGATGTTTATGTTTTCTTCTTTCTTCTCCCACGCTACTCCTCAACCAAATCGCTGCCCGGTCATCGTCATGACTTGATTCTCGTTGCTTCTCACCTTGCTCGACCGACGGAGAAATTGGGTCTCCGCAAACAAAGAAAGAAGCATATGGTTTTCTTCTTGTTTTTGAATCCGTGCCTCAATCGATAGAGAATTTGGGTCTTCGACTTTGTGGAGGATGGGTACAAGGAGGAGAACTTCGGTCTTTGACTTTGCAGAGGATGGGTACAAGGAATGGGGAGACCCTAGAAAACCTAGGGTTTTCTTTTGTTTCTGTTTTAGGATTTGTTAATTTTCCCTAGATTTTTTTTTTTGGACAAAATTAGCCAAACTTTGGTCGTTGGAAATATCACATGCTTGATAGCTGGCAAATATTTGGCTGACCTACAAGCTCAGGTCCTTATTTGGAATTGATTCAATCACTTCGGGTCCTTATTTGAGACAATGGGTCCACTTTAGGTCTTTATCTGACACAAAGTTCATTTCGGATCCTCATTTGAGAAAAATAAGTCCACTTTGAGTCCTTATTTAGAATTCTCCCTCAATTTTATTAGCGAAATAATCAAGTTGATTAGACATTGTTTCCTAATTCGAACTATGGATGACGTCCTTGATGATCATGAATGATTTGGTGCTTATCTTGCTTTAATTGCTTTATTTATCCCAAAAACACAAAAAAGATTGCATTTGCATATTATGTAGATTACAATTGATTTCCTAGATAGAATTGCATGATAGAATAATTAGATACCTTTATAATTATATTATAATGCATGTTTAGATGATGTCTATGTTTGAAAATATCTTGGAATTAAATTGCATGTCGAGATAAATTTCTAAGTTAAGATATGATTCGGATTAGTCTATTTCCTAACTTAAAATAGATAATATCTCACTTTAGTTAGATTTTTATTATTAGTAATTTTTAATTAGGAATTTTTATTAAAAAAACAAATAAAAAATATCATGTCATATAGAATTAGGTTTATGAACTACATGTCATTTAGTGATTGTTGCTAGGTCCATTTAATTAGAAATTGTCCGTCATTAGAATTAGGCCATTTAGTTAAATTGCATGACATATAGCTTAAATTTCATTAAACAACATAAAATTCTAAAAAAAGATTAAGTGATTGTGTGTTAATTAAGAATCATATCTAGGGTTTTTGATGTGAATTTTGAGCTAATATTGCATATGCTTTCGTTGCTACGAGGTAAGTCTCGTAATTTATTTATTACTTTCTTGGATATTAAATTGATGGTTTGCACACCCGTATGGTCACCTCATATGTTAGGGAAGTAACTTAAAATTAATCCAAGCTGTCTGTAAAATATTTTTTTTTCAAAATAAAAGAGAAAATGTACCGAAAAGGGCGTTAGAAAATCTAACATAATCAAGTCCCCGAATGCATAATCTCTTGTTCGTAGGAGTAAAATAAATCTTCCGTACTTTACTTGGGTTTCTAATCGATCCACCAAAAATAGATTAGTGGTGACTCATAGCTAATAATCTTTTACATGCTAAATATTTGAACCTAAGTCGTAAATTGGTTTGGGCTTGAGAGAGTCCGAGCTAAGTTTAGGCTTAGTAATCCATTAGCCAAACCCTAGGTGGTGCACCCGAGGTTAGGTCGCGACAACGCATCTGCATTTTGCATTCATGTAGATCAATTCCGGGCCAAAGATGGGATTATGCAAAAACTTGTCTCTACTTATTAAGTTATTGGCCCAACAGCCTAACTCCACTACTCCCAATTGTGCGCAAGCATTGAGTAATCCAACCATGACATAACTATCAAGGTATTTAGTTCACATAAGTCACTAAGCACCAAATCCATAAATCCATATTCCTTTTAAGACTGGGAAATGGTTTCGGCTGTAATAAACTCAAATTGAAAAATGCCTAAATAAATTGCAACAGACAATTTGCTTCATATCAATAAAATGCACCCTACTTATATGCACATCTAGGAAGGTAACTTTCTACTAAACCATAGGTGACCCAAAGTTATGCCGCATGCCAATGTTGTCTCCATCGCACATGCAGACAACATCCAATCATAATCAATCAACAAGTACTTTGAAAGAGACCCATTAGGAACATATTTCAGGCTATATCACAAAAACATGTGACAGCACCAAAGATAGATAGCTGACCAAGTAATGTCTTTAGCAAACAACAGATTGCACAGAACTACGGTTGGAAGTCCAAGTCATAAATTGTTAGAATTCCACAGACACCTTCCATTTCCAACTCAAAATTCACACGCTCATGTCAATCTTGTAATGCATTGCGATTGAACTCACCTTTCTTGGTCAACCGCCTACAACGATCAACAGCCCAAGCATACACATGCGTACCATTTTCTTGTTACGGAAGTCTTAAATAGGGGCATCTATCGCATCTCTTCAATTCTATCATTATCCCACATATGGAATTGAACACCCATGCCAAAAGATGACTAAAGACTAAAAGCAAGTATGAAACCATCATTGACAAATAGTGTAATAGTTTACGTGCTAAACATGGAGAGAAAAACATCGCATACCTTAGCGTATGAGCCGATAAGCAATTTAGCACATTTCAGTTGCCCACGTGCCATACCCTATTCCTTGATTACTCCGCTGGGTGAGAAGTCCTTTCAAAGCATTGCCCCCAAAACCATCAAGAACAACCATACGCTTCTTCACTTGACAGTTTCTTCTAATACGGGCGTTGTAAATGACCCATTTTTTGATGAATTAGTGTTTGCCCATCAAAGGATGAGATATCCTGTAAAAGGAGAGATTGGTACAGAGCGTCTCTCTCATTCGCTTGACAAGGATCATATTTGCAATGCTCGTGCACAAATTCGAGATGAGCCTCAGCGATCTCATGGATGTTCGTGAGGACCATGAATAAGATTTCCTCTGTAGCAAAATTGCTTCCCTTCGCTCTTGTGATTGATAGCCCTTGTAAATGATGACAATCATGGGCTTGAGTCCGGGACTAGCAATGACCTTGGACGGCAAATGCCTCATATTACTCTAGACCGAACAATCGCTGAATCTCCTCCCGAGCAACCGATTCGCATCAAAGACGGCGTTGGTGGGATTCATGGTGACCTGGTTCTTGGCGGTGTCGCCGATCAATTTCTCTCATTTTCCGGCCATCGATTTCTTTGTATGTGCATCCACACCCCCTCGGACATCCCTCTTCGACGATCACCATGGACAGACATGGGAATACTCCAAGATACAGAGAAACAAAGAATGACAAAAAAAAAAAAAATGTGCTCAGATTTTCGATCTTAACAAAAATGAAACGTAAGCGAAATAGAGTCTACGCGATAATGAGATTATTAAACCACATCACATTCTTTGATTTACACGAAAATCGCAAATTACTTCGCAGGGATGTCTAAAGGGCATTTTGACAAACCGTTCTATGGAAACGTTGCCTGTGAAGGTGAGCAATGGGCCTGGGGCTTCGGATTCAAACAACTCGCTTTGAGTCTCCAAGACCAAGGACACAAGACGTTCTTATGACAGATGAGTGTCGCGACCTAAATTTCGGGTGCACCACCTAAGTTTAGGCTAATGGACTACTAAGTCTTTAAACTTAGCTCGAGCTCTCCCAAGTCCATACCAATTCGTGACTTGAGGTTCAAATATTTAACATGCAAATGATTATTATCTAGGAGTCGATACTAATCGGTTTACGGTAGATTGATTAGACACCTAAGTAAAATAATGAGAGAATTATTTTACTCCTACGAACTAGAGACTAATGGTACGGGGACTTGGTTACACTAGATTTCTAAAATGTCCTTTCGGTACCATTTCTTTAAATTTCAAAAATGTTTTTGTAGGCAACTTGGATTTATTTTAACCTAAATTACTATCATGTAATGGGTTGATCACACGGATACTCAATCATTATTAAACATTGAATAAAATAAATTGCACCAAATGAATTCAACACACTAAAGCAAGTAATTATTATTTTATTTTTTTTGGGTTTTCTTTTGTCTCAAAATTAAAACATGACTTAATTTTGCTAACAAACTATTTCTAATTAAATGAACCCAACATGCAAACTAATTGACATGCACCTAATATTTTTGTGTTTTTTTATTGAAATTCGGAATTAATAAGAACCCTAATTAAACTATCTAAAATGAATAATTTCCTAATTTATTTTAGGGGTTAATTTGACTTAAACCCTATCCTATCTTAGAATACTATTTTTTAGAAAAATGAGATTACTTAAATGTGCAAACATTATTTAAGAATCTTATCTAAAAAAATTCAATTATCTAAAAGTGCAATCCTAAAAATGCATTGCTAATTTACTAAACTAACACACTCCAATGCAAGATTTGATTTTTTTGATTTTGATTTTGATTTTGATTTTTATGTTTTTTAGTGTTTTTCAAAGACAAGTAATTATCAGATAAACATTACATCTAAACTAATCAAGATATTCACCAAATAAAGAATTAAAATAATCAAAAAAATAACATGTTGTCTCATAGGTTAAATTAACGATTTCTCTAACCCTAAACATCACGACATATAAAAAGGGTTCAAAATAATTAAAAATTTGACCTGAAATCTTATGGACCACCAAAGTTCAATGTTCTTGCCTCTGTATCACCAGATCCACCATCATCACCTCCTCCATCTCATCCTAAAAAAAAACCAGCTATTTCTCTGTTTTATAAGCCAATTGCAAAATGGGCAAAGAAACATTCCTACCCACTTGAGGTTCTAGCAGAAACACCACCTAGCTCTTCCATCGCCATGTTTCACGAAATAGACTTTCCTCCTCTTGTTCGGGAAAGTTCTAAACTCTCATTTCCTGCTCCAGAAGAGTTTATTGATCCACAAGGCAGATATAGGCATGTCCCTAAGGTACCTACCCCCACTGATGTGGATGAACATGGAAGGCAGAAAAGAACTCCTGTTGCTGAAGCTATCCTAAATTGGCAATCAGAGACTCTCCTTACACATAACAATGCATTCAAAGCAATTGATTCCAAGATTGGGAATGTGCAGCAAGATTTGCGAAGATACGATGAAGCCACTAAGAAGATGCTTTCAGATTTCCAGAAGAGGCTTCATGCCTTAGAATCTAAACAACATTTGGGCTATCATTATCTTGAAAGTCCTAAGGCTAAAATGGAAAACCTCAAAAGGCAAATCCAGATTCTTGAAGAAGGAAGACTCAATCCATTTCCAACCACTTTGCAAATAGAGGCTCTCCCTCCTCCACCTCCGCCACCTCAGATGTCTATCTTTGCTACTCTTACAAACATTCCTGTCAGACAAGATAAGACAGATGTAGCTGAGATGCGAAATCGTCTCAGGGGACTGGATCGAATAAAGATAGAAAAGGGAAAAGAAAAGAAGACCGAAGAATCCTTGCTTGTCATAAGAGAAAGGCCAGATCAATTAATGTTGTCAAATCCATTAGAATCTTTCCTCGGAGACTTGGGTAATCAGGAATCACAACCTGATCCTGTTACTACACAGCCTCCACCACAGATTGATCTTGTCATTCTGACAGACCAGATTCTGTTTCCAATAGAATCAGCATTTCCAAACATCTTTGATACTGAATCAAATTCGGTATCTCTTTCGTCTTCATCATCTTTTTCAATCCCTACTATTGATTCCTTTCCTATAGTACCAGTAACTTCATCAGTATTCATGGCAGATCCTCCAGACCATGACCTGGAATCAGATCCTTCTAAACCAGAGGTCGTTCAACCAAACAATCCTTCCCAGAATGTGACCACTTCATCAAAACAGTTTTTCACTATTGATGGCATTCCTTATCACAAATGGCCAGAAAGACTTGAGGAATTTCATACTTGGCTAAATACCCAAGCCATTACCAACCATGATAAGTATGATGTACTTTTCAACTTTGTCACAAGATTCACAAGTAGCCTCAAACTTTGGTGGGCATCTGTGTCAGAATAAGATCAACTTCACTTTCTACTTTCGCCAAATTTTCAGTATGCCATTACCCTTCTATAACACTTCTTTGTGGGGAAACCTGTTGATCTCAAATGATGTTCTCTTCAGAAAAAAATATATTGATAAGCGTTATCGGGAAATGCTTAAGCTCTTCTATCAAGTTAGAGCTGATGCAAACTTAAAGCATGTTTTCTTGACCTCAATTCCCAAAGAATTATCTCAAACAGTAGAGAGAACTTTTCTCTCTAGGCAAAGGAGGATCCATGATGTTACATTGGGAGAACTCCAACAAGAAATCCATTTGTGTTTAGAACAATTGTGTATGAAGTGCCAAATGATCCAGACTTATGTCAATGACAACGGAGAACTTGACAGGGCATATTCTCGCCAGAACCTAAAAATCAAATGCTCCAAGAAAGATTGTGATGGTTCTTGTGGAAAATCCTCCAGGAAAAAGAAGCACTTCAAAAAGATTTAGATAAACAAATCCAGACATAGCTCTAACCACTTTCGAAGAAAGAAGAAATGGCGATACCTACGCAAACGAAAGGATCGTTCAGGCCATAAAAAGTCAAACCGATGCTTCATCTGCAACCAAAGAGGACATTTTGCCAAAAACTGTCCTCAGACAAAAAAAATGTCAGAACTATTTGATACATCATATAAAGAATGAAACTGGTATTTCTCTTGAAAATGATGATATTGAATCTCTATTTTCTGCAGATGAAGAACCATGTGACCAAATTCTTTGTGTCATCCCTTGTTACCAAACTCCCAGTGACACTGATTCGGATTCGGATCCTGAAGATATCTTTCACATATCTCTTACCCCTTCAGAAGAAAGCATTGATAGATTTTCAAGCTAAACTCATTGTCCCCATTTTCCTGTAAAAATATTCACTTCAAAGTTTGTTAAGCTAATCACTGTCATTGCCCTCATAGACACTGGAGCAGCTTCTTCAATCTTAGACACTAAAGTTCTTCCTAAAGAATATTGGACTTCTTGTGTCCGGTATTTCAACTCTGCTTCAGGAGATACTTTTTCTACAAATGTGAGAACAACTCCGATAACTGTCCAATTTTTTCTACAGTGTTCCATTATCGCAAAAATCTTTGGCTCTAGTCTTCCTAACAAAGATTTGATTATCGGTTGGGATATTATGACTCAGATTTCTCAACTGTACATCATTCCTGGAAAAAAAGGTCTTAAGTAAAAAGACCAATTCTCTGAATTTGTCAATATCCAAAGACTTTTTTCCATTCAAATGAGTTTGTTAGATTCGATTATGCAAAAGTTATTGGAATCTTGTTCGAAATCTCAATCCGAGTTCAGTAAAAAATGTTCCCATCCTTTATGGAAGAACCCAGAATTCTTTGTTCGCCTTCCATTAAAAAAGAATGAAGATATCAATCCAACCAAGGCGAGTCATATGGGAATGAATCCAGAACACCTAGTTTTAGCTCAAAAGGAATGCTCAAAACTTTTGCAGCAAGGCCTTATTGAAACTTCTAATTCTCAATGGACTTGTGAAGCCTTTTATGTCAACAAGCGTGCTGAGCAAAACTGAAGAAAAATGATATTGGCAATTAATTACTAGCCCCTTAACATTTTCCTCTAGGATGATAAATTCCCTTTACCCTCTAGAAACTCTCTTTTTGCTAGATTATCCAAAGCCCAAATCTATTCCAAATTTGATCTCAAAGCCGGATTTTGGCAATTGGGTATTCATCCTGAAGACAGACCCAAGATAGGGTTTTGCATCCCAAACCAGCATTTTCAATGGAAAGTTATTCCTTTTGGTTTAAAGGTTGCTCCATCACTATTCCAAAAGGCTATGTGTCGAATTTTCCAGCCAATCTTGTCAAGTGCAACAGTATACATCGATGATATCTTGCTTTACAATCCTGATGAGCAGTCACACTGCCAACTTCTTGAACAGTTCGCAGAAATTGTGAAAAGGCATGGCATCATGCTTTCCCAGAGAAAGATGAACATTGCCCAGACCGAAATTGAATTTCTTGGTATGCATCTTAACAAAGGTACATACTATCCAAGGGCACATATTGCTCAAGAATTGCTGAAATTCCCTGAAGAAAACTTCACAACGAAGCAAGTTCAGCAATTTCTTGGGATAATTAATTATCTCAGAGATTTTGTTCCAAATATTGCAAAACTGCTGATCCCATTGCAGACAATGCTGAAAAGGAATCCCCCACCATGGGGAAAATCTTAGACGAAAGCAGTCGCTAAACTTAAGGAGATTATGCTGGCTCTTCCTCCATTGCAAATCCCATCAACAGGGAAGAGAATTCTCCAGACTGACACTAGTGATGAATACTGGGCCGCCATCCTGATTGAAGAAATTGATGGTAAGAGGCATCTGTGTGCCTACAAAAGTGGAAAGTTTTCCCAAGCTGAAATGCATTATCATTCCACTTTCAATGAAATTTTAGCGGTAAAAAATGGGATAAAAAAGTTCGAATTCCATCTCATTGGCCATCACTTCCTGGTAGAATTGGATATGGCATCTTTTCTTCAGATGACCAAATTCAAACAGAAGCAGGTTCCAAACTCTCAACTGCTTCGATGGGCTGAATGGCTTTCAAAATACTCTTTTGAGACCAAACATATTACTGGAAAGAAGAACGTGCTGGCTGACTTCTTGTCAAGACCAAAAGCACCAGCAGAAATCAACATGTATATTGTGAGGCATGTTTTTCATACTTTTCATCACAATGAGAAGTATAAGCTTGAGAAGATAAAATACTGACCAAGTTGGCGATACCCTCTGGAGATCATTGAGCAAATCCAGAATGACAGCCTTACTGAAAATCTGGATAAACTCATGTGGCAATGCCACACAGATCTGTTCAGACTTAATGGAGGTTCAATTCTTTATCATTTTATATTAAATGCAGATTATCAGTTCATACATCTTCTTATCTGGAAGGAGGATGATTTTCCTGATCAACTTCGATGGTTACTATGGTAATTAACCAATAAGTACTTAATAGCTATTGAAGTTCCAACCAGAAGGTTCATTGCCAACCTCACTAGGATATTCGGACTCGGTAGAAGAAAAATTGAGAACGAAAATGACAAAAACCTCATAGATTTTCTTAATTGGTTTTATCCTCCAACTCATTGGAAATGGCTCCTCAAGAAAGAACTGAGAACCACACAACCAAACCCTGAGGTCCATACTACTTTGTTCTTCAGACAACCATGGGCTTTTCTTACAAACAATGGCAATGTTATCAATGCCCCCCTGAGTATACGTACGTCATCTTATAAACCTGTTCCACTCAGTATAGAAGCTCGAGTTCACAAGTCCTATCCAGGATCTGTTGGCTGTTATGAACACCAGTACAGAGAACTTCAAAGGGTTTTGTGCCAAGAAAATAAAACCATTCTTGAAGATGCATGGAATTATAATGTACCCATTGTATAGGATCATTATGACCTAGCATCAGAAGCCAAGGAAGCACTTGAGGAATTCAGACAAGCCGCATCATCATAGGAACATGAAATGGCAGACACAACTGACATTGCACAATCTTCTCAAGACCCCTATGCTAAATGGGGAGGTCCTCTTTCCTAAGACCCCTATGATCAAGGACCTTTGTCCTTATCTTAAGGCATGACACATCTGTCTATGCACAACCATCCAATTGGCCTCAGCCAAGCAATCCTGCCGACAGTACAGACGATACTACAGACTGGGAACAAGAGAAAGCATCTGCAACCACATCGTACCAGCTAAACCAAATCCTCTCACCAGAAGATCTTGAAGCACTTGAACAGTGCACAGCTCAGATGACTCGGATTATGACTATAATGCCCGTGACGGACGAGACCGCTGAACAAGATCACTAACCGTACAATTTCACTGCAGCAAGTTACTGTTCACTTTTACTGTAGCAATAGGCTAAGGAAATCACTGTTCATTGTCACAGTTCATTCCATGTGAATAATTCCCTACCGAGATTTTCGGAAGCCTCTATTTGTTTCAGGATCCGTGAGCTTGGTCCTTGTTTGTGTGTAGCCTCTTATTGCCTATAAAAGGCGAGGAGGATGTAATGTGTTGGGCAGAGTCCCTTGAGTAAAGTGAGTGTTTTGTGAAATTCTCTCTATGACTTTCTAAGATACTCTTCTTCTCCAGCCTGGTAGGATCCTCTAAGAAATGCAGCTCAGATAGTTAGAAATGTTACCATCCTAGTTCTATTTGGGTGTCTCTAGGCTCTGAACTAAAGGGCAGTGTAGTTTTTCTGCTAAAAGGCTAGCCCTGAAGGGCTTGAATTGAGTTGTCCGCCTACTGTGGGAAGGCATACCTGCAAAAAACTGATTTCGTCCTCCCTGGTTCTAAGTAAATTAATGTAATTAAGAAAATGATCTGATGTCTTACGAATCAAATTAATAATTACAATAATTTGGACAAAAACCCATGCGGTTAATGCCTACAATATTCATCAAAAGCTAATGTTCTAATTTGTACAATAGTAATGAAATTTTAAAAAAATAAAAAAAAATAAAAATAAAAATGGAAATAAACTACCTTTACTGTTTTTTATTAAAAAGAAAAACGGGCATGGTGACGAGCTGCTGGGAAGGGGGTGACCAGCGTTAGAACTCTGGCAAGGGGACCAGCGGAGGTGAACAGGCCGTGGGCAAAGGCAAATCGGTAGGTGGCGGCGGCAACGACGCGGGCTGCGATAGAACGGAGGTGTGGCATCGGCTGACCGTCGAGGACAGAGGTGGAGGCTAGCTGTGGGCGTCGGGCACCAGGCGCAGTAGCAGTGATGGTCACGGATGATGGTCAGCACCGGCGTTGTGGCGACGATGGTGAAATCGCGGTGGTGCGATGATGATCAACACTGCTTCGGCGGGCGTCAGCGAGGGGGCTAGGCCAGATCGCAAGCAGAGCAGGGGGCGTCGCTCGGGCAGCAGTAGATCGACAGCAGAGGAGCTCGTGGGTTGCCGGCGGAGCGGCGGTAGCTGCTAGGATAGTGGGGGGTTCGTCGTGAGGAAGACGACGATGCAACCCTTTTCCTCTCTTTTTCTTTTTTTCTTTTCTTTTTTCTCTCTCACCTGTCGCACCTCTCTTTTCCCTCTGCCCCTTGCTAACTTTTCTTTTCCCAAAGAACCGAAACTCCTCTTCCCTTTCCTCTCTTCTTCACTTTTTGACCTTTTTTTCTTTTTCTTCGACGAAGAGAAGCCCCCAGTCACACTCACTCGACCCTCTTGCTTCTCTCTTTTTCATTTTTTGTTTCCTCTTTTTTCTTCGATGAAGAGAAAAAACCCTCGAAACCCTATGTGTTTAACCCTTATATAGGCAAAACAAATGCAATCTTTTTTGGAATATTTCATCTCTTCACGAAGATTGTTTATGACCTCCCAATCACAAAAAAAAAAAATCCTTTTATTTTCCTCATTTCCTGAATATTCTCCTTTGATTTTATTGCCTAAAGATAAGATTGCAACCCGATTTTCTTAAATTCCAAAAATCCACCGTAATATCATTTCAAATCTCCATTTAGGTAATTTTTGTCATTAAAATAAACGGGCTTGGGCCAATTTGCTCGTTTCATGGGCTTAGTCCGGCCTGCCAAATTAAAACTCAGAACCATTAATTTGAACCCATCCACCACTAGTCCAATAAAATGCAAAAAATGCAAAATAAAAATAAATGCACCTAAATCTATATGCAATTAATATTTTTTTTTCAGGGATAAAATTGACCCCTAATTTTCTATGCAATAAATAAATGACCAGATCGCCAAAATTTAGGTGTCAACAATGAGTGAACAGAGACAATACGCACTCGAGGGAAGGCAACAACTGACAATTAAGAGGTGGGAGGAGTTTGGTGCCAATCACTGAGAAAGACACTAGAGAAAGTCTTGAAATATCCTTTCTCATTTAACACCTCTGCCCTTTTTGTTTTGTTAACGTGCCCTGTTGGGTAGTTCCTTCAACACCATCTTTGCAGATCACGCTTGGCTTCTCTGCATCTCCTTGAGTCACATGTCTTGATTCATAACATTCATCCACTTGACTCCATTGTTACAAAATAACTCCTTAAAATTGTTGCGAAAATATGGCTTCGAATTGGGTAGAACAATGAAGTTGAATCTTTAGAGTAATCAAGTCGGGCTTTGAGGCGTAATATCACTTTCTTTAAAGATTTATTTGCCCCCACAAAGTTGCTAATGGTCACCAGCAAATTTCCTCCAAGATACAACAAAGTCTCAAATGAGAATACTAGATAGCAATTTTAGTATTTCTCCGGAGTCTCTCATGGAAAATAATTAGAAACAATGGTTGTAATTTATTTCGAAAGAAAATGAAAAAATGGAAGTAGATATTGTTTTTTCTCAAAAAAAAAATGTACTTATCTCTGTCTTTCGAATAGAGGCAACTCTTCAAAAGGTTGCAAAAAAGAACAAAAGCAACCTTTCGAAAAAAGTTGCAAAATGAACAAGTACATCTTAAAAGTTATGTTGAAAAGACATTAATTTTTTTTTGGAATTAAATAAATAATTAATAACCGTAATTTTTTTCATGAACAAAAGTCGCACTGTTTCAACAAAACTTTATGATTAATTTTTATAGAAATAAATCCAAATTTTCAATAAATAAAAATAATATGCTCGTCGGTTAGTGCCAAATATCGTCCACATGCATACTCACATCTTTTTGATGTGGGACAAGGCACCTCTTCATTTCTTTTATAAACAAACTACCAACATGTGCTTGCTCTGATCCGGGCTCCTCATGTTGGTTTATCACTACAGGCACATCCATGTCATTAACAGCTTCGTGGCTCTCCTCAACGCCGCTCACCTGAATTGGAGCCCGAGCACGATAAAGTCCGCTTTCATGACCATCACCTACACGCATGATAACACCAATTCTCCTCTCCTTGACGCCACTGGAGGTATGTATTCCACCCTATGGGCGCATGGTGCGGTATAGGTCGACTTCCAGAAAGTCCTCTCCCTTGGCCTGGTGTACCATATCTCGACCAAAGACTGTGTTGCCTTCCTCTACTCATTGGACTACACAATCGATCAAGTTAGAGCGGTGGCCAAGCACCCAGTGTCACATGCTAGCCTAAAATGACCACAGCTAGCTCAAGTATCCGTCCTCGGTCATGTTTGGGAGCAAGAGGGCCGTGAGATGCAGGTGCGAACTGACCAATGTCGGGGCTACACGGTCAGTTATTGGGGTGACGGTGATGGGGCCATTGTAAGAGTTTTCCTGATGTGAGTTACATTAATTGATATTGTAATTTACCGTTTTACGGGGTTTGGTCTAAAGTGAGATAGAAGATTTCTTAATCAGTCTAATATGAGGCTGGCTAGTGTGGGCCGAGTTAAGCGTGGCCCGTAATGAGAGGGCCTGGTTGGAAACTCTATAAATAGTGTTCAAGTCTCTCATCTAACTCTAATTCTCACATGTATCCTCACAAAAGAAGCGTTAACCTAGCGCTAAAGGGTGAGGGGGCCGTCTCATTGAACCAGTGATATAGAGGGCAATAAAGGAGAAGGACTTGATGAGTGGATCATCACTTTTCCGCTTCTGCAAAAAGAACGATGGATTCCAAAACAGGTACGGCTCATCTTTCTACTCAATCATCTATGCTCTTGTTCTGGTTATAGAGATCTTGGGGTTACACGTTTCTGCATCCAACATGTGGTATCAGAGCCACTATAACTCTAGAACTCGAATGCATAGAATGTTTGCCCTAATTTTGAGATTTTCGAGATTTATCGTTCAATAAAAATATAAATATAAATATAAATTCAGACTGGGCTCGTCGAGACGAGCAGATCCGTGGGTGGTGCATCACCGGGGGAGGCCCCACGCACGGCCACGCGCTGCTAGGGCGTTGGAGACGAACCCTCACGCACGGGGCGTGGCTCGCACGTGTGACGCATGGGGGTGCTGACGTCATGATGACGTCAGTGACCTGGGCCCGACCTGACTTGGTCAACCAGTTGGACCGAGCAATTGAACCGGACAGTTGAGCTGGGAATCGGTTGGTAGCGGACCAGTTTTGACCAGCCTTTTACGCCCGCGCGTGAGCTCCATGCGCCGCGCACTCAGGTGGCGCGTGCTGGCGCGTGGAGCCTCCGATGAGCGTGTGACTGGCGGCGTTAGGTTCGTATGATCATCTTTTATTTTGTAGTGTATTTATTTTACATGTTTGATGATTTTATGAATATGAAAATACATACAAAACCCTAAATACGTGTATTTTTAGTATATTTTCGCATTTTTTTTTTTTTGTATTTTTCTGTGATTTTGGAAATATAGATGTTGGGTTACTAGTATGTTATCACATAAATATTATAAAAGTGTGATTCATTTATAATATATATAAATTTTAATTTTTATTAATGAATAAAGCAAAGTGTAATTAGCATGATATGTGATTTCAATGATATGATACCCCTATCACTAAAGTTAAAATCACATGTATATGGTGTATGTGAGAAGTAAAGTTTATATTCTTGGTATGAGAGAGTTTCAAGAATTCGATTGAGTTGTGACCGCCAAAGTGACACACTTGATTGGGTTTGAGGAAATTCGATCTCATATATTGATAAAGATGTCTCCTGATCTAATACGTTGTCATACTCCCAAAGGAGGTGATTGTGTATTAGTTCATGGAGGGATACATGATACTGTGGTGGAAGAGTGATTGATCCTAATGGTTCATCTATCCAAATGTGGTGAATTCACAAATGTTAGAATATATTCTCATAACCGCTATCATGTGGGGAGTGTACAACCGCATGTCATGTATTCTGCCCAAAAGTAATTATATGATTTTGCGTGTAACTCTCTGGGTGTGTACTTATACGTTAAGTTACACAGTGCTCACATAATGCTAATTATATACATTACTTATTTTTCAATCACATTTTTTGTAATTAATAACTCAACTATTATTGAGGTTTTTACTGGTTCAAATTTTAAGTAGTGGACATATGATATGTTATTTGGGAAAAGAGCAATAGAATTTGCTTACTGTTCATGAAGCGTTCCATTCAGGAACACTTGAAAAGTGGTTTGCCAATTGACCGCACTGCTAAAAGATGATGGAAGCCTTAGTGGTTTGAAATTATGTCTTGTTTAATACCGAAATTAGGACACATTTGCAAGGATTGTGTTTAACTCCTAATGATAGATAAATCTCGTATAAGGTTAAAAATGATGTTTCCAAAAGTTTTATGTTTAAGGAATAATCTCACACATGTCTAAAGAAAGAGTAGAAAAGTTGTCAATGTTGATATTCTGTCTACTCTTAACGGTTATCTAAAGATTTCTATAGATTATTGTTAAAGTAAAATGACCGAAGTAAAGAATAAAACAATTATAATTAATCTTAAAGGTCGTCAGGCTTAATAGTGGCGGTGAGTATTTGGGCAAGTATGATAATGCGGAATAGCTTAAAAGGTTATTTGTCAAATACTTGGTAAATTTTAGGATGGTAACTTGGGCGCGCATGATAAAATTTCTACTTCTCTATTTCTTTATTTCTCTGTTCCCCTGAATAGGTTTGGAACATAAATCCATTTGGTAACACAATTTGATTTTTCTATTTCTGAAACAGATTTCTATTCCAGAAATAGACTTAAAGAAAAAAATTAGAAGCTAAAATTTTTAACTTCTCAATTTCTGAAATAGAAATTGAGAAATCAATTTCTGTTCTAGAAATTTTGTCATGCGCACCCTTAATTACTATGCTTGAAGATCTTAACAAAATAATTTGGCCGAAAAGCATAATTGCACCATAATCAACATGGTAATGAGTATGATGAGTAAGACTAATTTATCCAGTCTTCTGTGGGTTGATATTTTGAAAACAATTCTTTTCACATACAAAAACGTGTTTCTTACCAAAGTTGTTCCCTAAACTTCTTTTGAGTTATGGACTAGACGTAAATTTTAACTTGAATCATATTAAAATTTAGAGGTATCGTGCAGAAGTGAGGTAATATAATCCAATATTAAGTGCGTTGGAATTCAGATCCACTAGAAATTATTTTGTATTTTACCCAAATTATTCAAAAGGGTATCGATTTTATGGCTTTAATGAAGGTATAAGAATTATGGAATTACAGACAGTAAAGTTTCTAGAGTTCGACGTAATTGTAGAGGATTCTGCTCTCAAACTATTAAGGATAATAGTATGATGGAGGTTACTGTGCCTTTATCTTTGCCTATCGAGACAATTGTGGAATCTCCTATATTATAGACTAAACTTGTTGAGGTTCAAGGTACTATTATTGATATAGTTTATGATGAAATTTCTTAAACCTCTCAAGTGTTGAATGAAGTGGTTGTAACTTTACTCAGGTGATCTGTTAGGGAAGATGATCAATTATACCATCAGACTATATAGTCTATCTGTGAGAGCATGACTGCAATATCTACTACATGGTTGATTTAGCAACTTATATAAATGTTATTTCTTATCTTCAATCAAATATGTGATTAAATGTTATAAAAGATGATATGCAATCTATGAAACATTATAATGTTTGGAAATTTACTGACTTGCCTAAAGATCACAAGCTCATAAGTTGCAAATAGGTGTACAAAAATTTAAAGGTTTTCGAAGAAATATTGTGGAGTTTAAAGCTAAACTGGTAGCCAAAGTTTTCACTATAAAAGACGGGTGGACAGTTAATGATGAAGAAATAAATATATATTTCTAGTATTTTTTTAAAGATTCTTTCAAAGTGAACATGGCATTAATAGTTTATTTTTGATATGGAGTTACGTCAAATGAATCGACATCGTTTTAAATGGACTCGTTGATGACAAAATCTATATAGTGCAACTAGAGGATTTTGCAGTAGATAATTCAAGTAAACTTGTGTGTAGACTAAAATGTCTTATTAATAGTTTTAAGCAAGTTTCTAGACAATATTATTAAAGTTTCATAGTGTTATCACTTCATTCGGATTTATTGAAAACAAAGTAGATTCGTGTATATACACCAAGATCAGTGAGAGGAAATATATTTTTCTTATACTTTATGTGGATTATATCTTTCTTGCAAGTAGTGACATTGGTTTATTACATGAGACAAAGCGGATGTTATCGAAATTTTTTGACATGAAAGACCTTGATAAGGCGTCTTTATCTTTTGCATTGAGGTCCGTAAGGATTGTTCTCGTTATATGTTATTAGATTTATCTCAAAAGACATTTGTTGATCGTATTTTAGAAATATTCAATATACATCATTGCAAGCCAAGAATTGCTCCTGTCATTGAGTGTGATGGACCGAATCTATTACATTGTTCTTATTTAGATATTGAGAAAATTTAGTTAAAGGTGTACCTTGTGTCAGTGCACTTAAAAGTATAATGTATGTTCAAACTTGCACTAGACTAAATATCGTCTTTGCAACAGGATTTCTAGGCAGACATCAATGAAATTCAGGACGCGATCACTGGATTGCTACCAAGAAGGTTTTAAGATACTTAAAGAGGACAAGAAATTATATGCTAATTTACATACATATTCAGTTCTTGCAGTTATAGGGTATTTAAATATAAATTTTGTTGACTGTTAGGATGACGTAAGATCAATATATATATTAGCAGAAAGTGCGATAAATAAAGTTCTATGTCATCTTCTACTATGTAAGCAGTGTTAGTAACATTTTTTTAGACTGTTAATTGGGCTATTAGGCTCTGAAATCTCATTAAGGAGTTGATCGTTTTTAACTTTATAGATAAACCCATACAGTTGTATTGAGACAATAAATTTATAGTATTATTAATAACATATGTCTCAAGGAGTCTAAATATTTGGCAATCAAATTTTTACCATAAGGAAACGGTACAAAAATTTGATGTTTTAATATAATATATTTTCACAGATGATATGGTTGCAGATCCACTAACTAAATGACTTTATTTTTCTGTTCTTGAATGACATGTCATTAATTTGAGCTTAAGAGCATCATGAGATGTTGTTGTTTAGTGGGAGCTCTTTTGGCTTTACTCTAATAATGTTTACATCTACGTTTGTTACATTTAGTAACGGTTTGATATGTATCAACTTTTGTATACAATAAAATATTTTTGAATGTGTTGTTATTATGTTGAATACATATTGATAAAGTCTCAAGGTATTATATAAACCTTAGGTGAAGGCTAGGGGCATCCGGTTATTAGTTTTGTGCATATGTCTTGTTATACATAAAGAAAGATTAACTGTAAGGACAAGGCATATGTGGGTTCATTGAAACCCTAAAGACATTCTCTAGTGGCACAAGTTTTTGGTAACGCTTAAGATAAGAGAATTGTGACTAACAAATGGAATCTCTCTATGAGAGATGTTATCTATTTTTCACACTACCATATTAAATCCATATCAATAAAGTTGAAAGCACTCATGACCATGGAAGGCTCTGTGTGTATACATGTGGTTACCGCCATGATTCGGTGTTTGAGACTTTATGGGATATGATTGATTATTAATAATTATCTCTAGACCAATGTGTGCACATACAGTACAATTTCAATTAATATAGCCCAAGTGGGAGGATGTGGGTTACATTAATTGATATTATAATTTACCGTTTTACGTGGTTTGATCTAATGTGAGATAGAATGTTTCTTAATTAGTTTAATATGGGGTTGGCTAGTGTGTACCGAGTTGAGCCTGGCCCGTAATAAGAGCACCTGGTTGGAAACTCTATAATAGTGTTCAAGTCTCTCATCTAACTCTAATTCTCACATGTATTCTCATATAAAGAGCGTTAACTTAGCGCTAAAGGGTGAGGGGGCCGTTTCATTGAGCTAATGATATGGAGGGCAATGGAGGAGAATGAGTGGATCATCACTTTTCCGCTTCCGCATAAAGAACGATGAATTCCAAAATAGGTACGGTTCATCTTTCTACTCAGTCATCTATGTTCTTGTTCTGGTTATGGAGATATTGGGGTTGCACGTTTTTGCATTCAATGGCCATCAGCTGTGGAGGTGCCAATGAGGCTCGCAAAGTTAGTGTTTGCTAATGTCTGGGACGAGGAGGTAGACAGTGACCTTCATGTCCAAGTAAGGCATATGTGACACGTCAAGTTCGGATTTCGGCAGCATTGCCTGGAGCCAACATGAAATTTGGACCCAAATCGAACAAGGGGGTTAGTCGATGCGCAAGGCTGCTTGCGTCAGCAACGGCATTGTCGATGGGCAATGGAAAGGGTTGATCGGATGGAAGCGAATGAACTCTGGATGTGAGGCTTCTGGGACCATACTCTCGCCAAGAAGTCAAGAGACAACAGTGTCAATCAACTACAGCATTAAGAAAGTGATTACAATGTGTAATATGAAAGGCTTGGCTTTCTGGCCAGACAAGCCCAGCAGATGCCCTTCCATCGACGACCTCGACGTCGGAATACCGGTTCATATTGCAGGCACAGAAAAGAAGCTATATTGCCGACGTCGTTCCGATTACAGAATGCAAAACCAAGTCCCTCATGGGAAGAACCTGCCGCCAATATATGATGCACCACACGCATCCTAATTAGTATTACTCAGAATCTAGCGTTAAACTGATAATGTCACACACAGGCCCCAATTTCTCTCTCTCTCTCTCTCTCTCTCTCTCTCTCTCTCTCTCTCTCTCTCTCTCTCTCTCTCTCTGTTTTTTTTAAATGATAAATATCGTTCCATAAAAACCTGCGAAAGTGGAGTGAGGCGACGTGGGTGGAATCGAAATGCAAGAAAGATAGATGAATTAAAAAGGATGACTCCATTGGTTAGGTTGTAAGGCACTGAGAGCACCACGGGCAATATACAAAAAGGTGCACATCACAAAGGCCGTGATCAGCGGTTAAATGCAGAGTTTGAACTCTTATGTTGCTTTCCACCATAGTATGTTCGATAAAGATTATATTCACAAACAGGTGCTTTGCGTGTAAGGCTCGACTAATAGACAAGAACAATATTCGCATGTAATTGATAATCAATATGCATCGGGGACTCATTTCTTGAAAGTTTAATCATTTCGAAATGAAAAAGGGTGTCTAAAGGAGTAATTTGTACTAATCCAAGCATACGAGAAGGAGGTCAATGATATCATGCTCCCTATCTTTACAAGATAATCGTTTTTATAACACGAAAGTATTCTCGATTGGATAAATCTTGGAATCAAGTCCTAGTTCAATTCCAAATCCTATATGATAATATTAACATTAAAATCTCCTCTCATGAGGCTCCAAATCAAATACATAGCATCAAACGAGCAGCAGTGCAAGAGATAAACAAGCACGACATTTTCACAAATGAGGTGAGACTAGTGAACATTGGAAACTTACAATCAAAATAAACTCATAAGCATCAACACAAGAACCAACAGGAGAAAATTGGTGCTCCATCTATTGAGATAATTGAGATTTGTGAACGAAGAGAAAAATAATATTCTGTTCATCGACTAACAAATAGTACACATGCCTATTTATAGGCTTTACACAATAACTATCTAAAGTAACAAATAATAATAAATCTAGGAGAATATATAGAATCACAAAATATCCTAAATATATATATATATATCTAATATCCCCGCTCAAACTCAAGATGATTTGAAAGAAGTTACTTGAGTTTGGGAAAGAAATCAAGAAAACGCTTGGGTGAATGTGTTTTGGTGAAAACACCAACAATTTGTTCAGCGAATGAAATAGAGACAAGTCAACCAGTGCCACGAAAAATGTGATGGCCTGAATTTTCAGAATTTGTTTTTGATTAAATAAATCAGGCCTTTTGTCGACACGCCAATAGTGCAATTCTTTGAGCTGATCACTCACGAGATAACCGAACTATCTGGGGAAGCAATTATGGAATCTAAATGCAATTGGACTTGAGAACTTAACCAAGAATCGACTGCTCGACCGTGTTGATCTGCAAGGGTCATTACGACACTGTCAGAATCGATCATAGATCAGAAATAGGTCGATTCGACTGAGATATGTGATCAAAATGTGGGTGATTCCACCTGATTGCAAAATTCTCATTGATCGGCACTAAATTGATTTTCTGTCGTTTTGGGTACCCTATGTCGGTAATTGAAACCTCAAGATTTTCACGACAACCGAGAGTCGTCAATGTGTCGAAAATGTACATTGTGACTTGAGATAAATCGATCACGGGTCAATTGCACCAAAAATTCCTAAAAGTTACCCGGTAGACTAGGTCACGCTAAAAGCGCACCGGATTGAAAATAATCGCAAATTTGAACCCGATTTCAGAAATTGAAAGTTCTGCAGTGTCACGAGCTATTTTAGAAACGTCGACTCATCCTCCGAAGATTTTTCAAAGATTCCAGGATTTTTGCGGAAAATTGATACCGACGTTGCGGAAAATTAGCGAAAATTCGTACGAGCCAAATTAAAGGAAATTTGGACTTCCAAGCCGAGCCTTTGACTGTCAGGGATTTACAGAAAATTATGTGGGCTTTTTCTACATCAAATTTGGACATCAAATTGAAGAATTTGGATGGGAATTGAAACTTAAATTGAATAATTCGGATCTATGGTGAGGGCAGCATATATTTGCATCAAAATTGAATCAATTGGTGGAAATTATCTTGGAAAGTATTAGGGGGACAAAGCCATCAATGGAAGAGATAAAAATTGTTAACCTTGGGCCCCTCCACCTTGGCTTTCTCGGCACGTCTCTTGGCCGACCTCCTCCTTTGTGCAAATTTCTACTCTTGCTTTCCTTTATTTTCTTCATACGAAGCCAGCCGAGTCTTGCTGTTGCTTTTCTTTCCATCTTCCATCAAATTCTGCAGCCCCTCACGGTTTCTTCAGCCCACGCCCACGATCATTTTCTTTTTTTCATCATCTGCCACATACGACCGTCCCTCTCTGCCCATTCTTCATTTTTGCTTCTTTCCTTCGGTTCTGTCAGCTCCTCTACCGAAGAAGTCCAGCCACGATCGACTCTCCGTGTTTCCCTTATTTGTGCTTGGTCAACCGCCGAAGACAAACCCACCAATCTTCTTCTTCGGCCACGTGATCCCCCACCGAGCAGCTCATCATCCCCTTCGGTCTTCAACGCTGGCAGCACCGAACGAAGCTTCCACCGGATTCCCCTCCACTTCGCCCCACGCGTCCAAGTCTCCTCTCGTTCGGTCAACACTCTCTTCTTCGCCGACTGTAGCAGCTCACGCCAACCGCCACACCCAGCGAAGCCGAGTTCACGCCAGCGAAGTCACACGTCTGCGGCATCTCCACCGAAGGCCACCTCCTCCTTCATCCAGCATCAACGTTCGACAGCCAGCTCAACCGAAGTCTTCGCTCGACGCCAGCTGCTTCGATCTTGCCGCGTTGTGTCCCATCTTTGCTCGTGGATCAGCCCGCATCAACGGCCCAAGCGAATTCAGGCCCAGTCCAGTGAAGCCTGCAGCATTTCGGCCCAAAGAGTCAGCCCATCTCAGCCCATTAAGTTAGTCTAGCAAATTCAGCCCAAGTGAACTTCAGTCCAGCTCAGCCCATCAATTGAGGTATTGGGCCCACTAAGCAGGCCCAGCCCGCAACCAAGCCCAAGCCCAGCGTTTGTTGTGGGCTTGCGAGGCTTTTTAGCCCGGCTTGAGTGTCCGCCGATGCCGCCGAAAATTCAGATTTTGGCCGCCGTCGCATCATCGTCGCAGTGAACCGGTTTCCGTAATAAACCGATGAGTTTTTGCACTAAACCCTTCTTAGTAGGCTAATGACTTTTAAGGGGTGTTCAGATTTATTTAATTAGGAATTAGGTGTTTAGTTAGATTAAATTAGAAATTTAATTATTTAATTGAGCATGTTAGGTGGTTAACATGGTTTCACTAAAGCCTAAATAAATTATACTATTTATCTAGAAGGGTTCGGGAATTTTCCGGGTCCATATTGGTATTTAATTTAATAATTTCGGCCTAGGTGAGTATTTTTAGAAATTAAATTGATTTATTAATTAATTTTCTGAATTAATTAATTATTAATTATTTTTCCGGAAATTAGGCCGGGATAGCCGGTGATCGAATTTCGTGCTGATTACAATGGTGTTGTTATTTTCTGCAATTGACTGCTAAATTGTACAATTTGAATTTAAGTTGTGATTCTCCGGAATTTATCCCAAAATTGTATAATTTCTTTAATTAATTATAAATTACCAAGGCGTCGGTGTACAACGCCAAAAATGTTTTCAGACTCTATTAAATAGTGCGATTTTCTAAGTAGAGATATAATATTTTTTGCTCAGGCCGATCGTGTACCCACACACGGTTATTTCTATCGAGTATTTTTAATACGAAGAAATTAGGCCAAGACATTACTTTAATTGAGAAATTTAAGTGCGAAGCTTAATGTCCTTGGTCGACGGGAGTGAATAATTGTGTAATGGCTTTTAGTCAGGACATGTTGACTATGGGAAATTAATGTGATATGTGTAGGGTTGAGGGAACCAATGGGTCGTGAGTAGGTAAATGACTAAGTACTACATGAGTAGGAAACTTCGTGTGAGTCACCTCTAGTGCCTTATATTTTTGCTTATTGTAGTCAATGATTAAGTGTTACATGACAACCTAAGTCGCATGGGAATTACCTCTAGTGCCTTGCAATATTGTCAAGTATAGTAAAGGGCTAAGTACTACACGAGAATGAGCTTTCATGTGAATAGCCTCTAGTGCCTTATACTATTACCTAGTGCAATAATGAACTAAGTACTACACGATAACAAGATTTCGTGTGAGTTACCTCTAGTGCCTTATACTATTGTCATTTGTGGTCAAGGACTAAGTACCGCACAATGACAAGACTTCGTGTAGGGTCACCTTTAGAGCCTTGAGTCTGGTATTGAGTTGAAATATGGAGTATGGTTTTGAGTGGGAATATTGAATTGAGATGTTGAGAGTAAATATCGAGTGTAGATGGACCCATCAATATGATTTACCATACCTAATTATGAGACAAAATTATGTGATACGGAATGGAACGTGTCATAACGATTTGGCCCTATAATCGGGACTCTTGAGGATTGTTTGATTAAATGATGGATTAATGAGGTTGACTTAATTGATTGACTGATTGATTGACTTAGATTGAATGAGATATTCCAAATGCTCGAGTGTTGTTACCGCATGTATGTGATATATGAATTGTGCTAACATGCAGGAAAGAACTGAGACGAGGTAAGTTCTTTATCCTAATTGTGTGGTTATGTGATTAGGACGCTTCTAGATGTATTTTCTTCATAATCGGGGTTTAGCGTGCGAACTCGCTGAGATTATATCTCACCCCATCGTGGGCTTAAATTTTTCAGGGTCATCAAGTGGAGGACCTGGAGCAGAGAGGAGGTAATCTGAAGTATAGGTCGGATAGGATCACTTCTTTTGGAGAACAATCTTTTGTAGTCTTTTGACCGTAGACTCTTGTACATGACTCAGCATATGTTTATAAAGACATGTTTGTTTGTGAAATTATTGTCCTGCTTTTCTATCCCGAGATAATTACTGTTAGAGGATTTATTATTCACTTCCGTATGTGCAATAAAATGAAAAGAGTCGGCGACTAGTCTTAGGAAGTCACAAATTTTATTGACCAGAGAGAGATGGGCATGCGCTCGGAGGTTTGAAGCGTGACAAAAAAACGTGATATTGAATGAGATGATAGTTTATCTCAACGTGCTTGGTGCATTCATGAAAAAAATCATCATGTGCAATTTGAAGAGCACTCCAATTGTCACAACAAATGACTGTTCCACTATGATGACGCCTAGTAGCCACCTTAACCATAATAACTCCAATGTCGTATCAGCAAGAGTCGATATTCTACTTCTATACTAGAGCGAACGATAGTGGTATGTTTCTTGCTATGCCATGAGATAAGTGAGTCGCCCAAAAAGACATAGTAGCCCGTAGTGGAGCGACAATCATGAGGGTCACTAGCCTAGTTTGCATTAGAATAAGCCGTCAACTTCAAGGTAGAACAAACAGAAAAATCAAGACTATCAAACAACATACCCTTAATGTAGTGAAGAACTCGAAGAACTGCAGCAAAATGAGTTGTACGAGACGCAGTCATGTACTGACTAATAATATGAATGACATAAGCAATGTTAGGACGTATGATAGCGAGATATATAACTGTCAACCAATTGCCGATAAAGTGAAGAATTTGGAAGAAGAGTTCCATCTTTGTCATTGAATTTTGCATTTAATTTAATGGGAGTAGAAGCAATCTTGTTATCAGTGAGCCCAGCCCGAGAAATAAGTTCAGTGACATATTTTGCTTGTGAGAGATATTAACCAAAAGCATCAGACGCAATCTCCAAGCCTAGAAAATAGCTGAGTCGCCCAAGATTTTTCAT
Organism: Eucalyptus guilfoylei; assembly: GCA_016097605.1. Classification (NCBI taxonomy): domain Eukaryota; kingdom Viridiplantae; phylum Streptophyta; class Magnoliopsida; order Myrtales; family Myrtaceae; genus Eucalyptus; species Eucalyptus guilfoylei. The sequence continues at coordinate 5,107,026 of CM027862.1, read as the reverse complement.
CTCTAACTGATTACTAAGTTAATCCATATTTAGAATTAAGGTTCCCTTGCTCTAGATATAGCAGATTCATTCCTGCATGGATCTGGACTAGATTTAGAAACTTAACAATGACCAAGGACTACAAATTGCAAAATACAGAGGCCGGAGAACCAACCAATACACACCAAAAATAGCAACGCAGGAAGAATCTTCGACTATAAAGATCGGAAATTACAAGGTTGTGAGGAATTAATCTTCTTTTGGTTTCCGAGCAACGGGAGATCGTCCGGCCATGGCTTCTTCCGTTGCTCGGTTAACGTTCTTAGCTCTCTCTCTTCTCACCTTCCCTTGCGCGATGGCCAAGAAGACCTACATTGTTCAAATGAAAGAGCAAAGCGTCCCCGGGACATTCAACACCAGCCTGGATTGGTACAGCACCAACCTCCAGTCTCTCGCCCCCGGTGCCGCTAATATCCTCTACGTCTACAGTGAGGCCTTCCATGGCTACGCTGTGTCCCTCGAGCCACATCAAGCGGAGGCCCTCCGGTCGTCGGACACGGTGCTCGGGGTCTATGAGGACATCATGTGCCATCTCCATACGACCCGGACGCCAAGCTTCTTGGAAGTGGAAGACGAATTTGGGCTGTGGCCTGGCACGGGGAACCCTGCCAAGGAGACTGATCAAACATTTCCTGAAGTAATCATCGGCCTAATTGATACAGGGGTTTTTCCCGAGTCGAAGAGCTATGAAGACTCAGGGTTCCCGGAGGTTCCGGCCCGGTGGAAGGGAAAATGCGTGAAGGGACCGGATTTCGATCCTTCACTGTGCAACAAGAAGCTCATCGGCGCTTATTTTTACGCCAAAGGCTATATCGAGGCTTTAGGTAATCTTGTGAACCGAAGGACCTCAAAAAAAATCGTAGGCAAAAATGCGTCGAGTGCTTGATGAATTTATAGGGATATTAATGTGGTAACGTTCATTGTGCAGAGGGTAACATGACAGAGGTACAAACCCCTCGGGACCACGAAGGACACGGGACTCACACGTCGAGCACTGCCGCAGGCTCCCCAGTGGCCAATGCCAGCTTGCTCGGCAGCGCAAGAGGCATCGCACGGGGCATGGCTCCCCATGCCCGGGTGGCCAGCTATAAAGTATGCTGGGAAAACGGCTGCACAAGCTCTGACATACTCGCCGCCATGGACCAGGCCATAAAGGACGGAGTCGATGTGATCTCTCTCTCCCTTGGTGGAGGTGACGGGGCATACTACGAGACCACCATTGCTATCGGAGCGTTCACAGCAATGGAGAAGGGTATTTTCGTCTCTGCTTCCGCCGGAAACGAAGGTCCTCAGCTAGGCACTCTCTCGAATGGAGCCCCGTGGATCATGACTGTAGGAGCGTCTACCCTGGACCGCAACTTCCCGGCCCATGCATTGCTTGGCAACAAGATGCGGTTCGCTGGAGAATCGATGTGTGGTGGCCCAGGAATGGGGAACAAGCTGGTTGGCCTGGTCTACAACAAGGGAAACGAAAGCAGTTTGTGCTTGCCAGGCTCACTAGACCGCAGGGTGGTGCGCGGGAAGGTGGTGCTCTGCGACAGAGGGATAAATTCCCGCGTCGAGAAGGGCGCGGTGGTGCGTGATGCCGGGGGAGTGGGAATGATACTGGTGAACACAGCTGAGGACGGTGAGGAGTTGCTGGCAGACTGCCACCTGATACCGACCGTTCACCTGGGTGCAAAGGCAGGGAACGTGATTAGGGAATATGCCAAGACCGATCGGAACCCTACTGCCCTGGTCATTACAAGCGCACAGGAGGTCAATGTCAGGCCGACGCCGGTGGTGGCCGCGTTCAGCTCAAGAGGGCCATACTTCCAGTCCGTGCAGATCTTGAAACCTGACGTGATTGGCCCAGGTGTCAATATCCTGGCCTCTTGGCCGGATTATGTGAGCCCCACGGAATTGCCCATTGACAAAAGGAGTGTCCACTTCAATATCATCTCAGGTTCATTGACATTGCCCACTTCTCTCGTCCTTCCTCTGTTGAGCAAACAATCAAGCACGTGGTGTGCGCTCTCCAGAAGCCAAAATCTTCTCTAACGGCTCCATTTTCAGGCACATCCATGTCTTGCCCACACGTCAGTGGTGTCGCCGCGCTGTTCAAAGCCGCCCACCCAACCTGGAGCACAAGCGCAATCAAGTCGGCGCTCATGACCACCGCCTACGTCCACGACAACACCCGGAAGCCCATCACCGACGCAGCCGACGGAACCCCAACCTCCCCATGGGGCCTCGGAGCGGGCCACATCGACCCGAGGAAGGCCCTCTCGCCGGGCCTCGTCTACGACCTCACCGCCGACGACTACATCGCCTTCGTCTGCTCCCTCAACTACACGATCAAGCAAGTCCAGAGCATCGCGCGGCGGACGAACGTGACATGCTCGACGAAACTCTCCGACCCGGGGCAGCTCAACTATCCGTCATTCTCGGTCGTATTTGGGCCCAACAAGAAGGTGGTCCGGTACTCGCGCGAGGTGACGAACGTGGGGGAGGCTGGGTCGGTGTACAGGGTGGCGGTGCAGGCACCAAGCACAGTCGCGGTGAGGGTGAAGCCGGGGAGGCTGGTGTTCGGGAAGGTGGGGGAGAAGCAGAGATACACTGTGACGTTCGTGGCGCGGAACAAGACCGACGAGGCCCACGGCGGGTCGATCACGTGGAAGAACCGGCAGCATCGCGTGAGGAGTCCGGTCGCGTTCTTGTGGGGAGAATCGTGAACTTTGTAGAAGGTTTTATGGCCGGGGAAGAAAAGCAGTTGTATGTAGATGCTGTAAATTGGGTTGAAACAAAGGAATGTGTACAATTGTGATGGTGATTCCACATTAGTGGAGAATGCAATTCTAGTCTTCCCAATCAGTGTCTGCATCACACAAAAGAAGATGATAACTTAAAACATAGCATGATCATGCCTTCATGCCTCAAATTGACAGTAGCAAAAAAGAAAAATAACTTGGAAATCATACAGTCATATGTATACCATCAAATGCTATGCAGATCCATTTTATTTGAATTGGCCATTACATAGCAACATAGGGTAGGTGCAAGATGCTCACTTTGAATCAGTGACCTTGACTTTAAGATATCAAAGTTAAAGAGTGTAATAATGCAACTTCAAGATATCAAAGTTCTGTTACGCCCAAATGATCTGCTTTCGGTATTGACTGTGACATTCTTCTGTCCAGGATGTGAGGTACTGGCCGGAACAAAGAGGAAATATGCATGAAAGAATGGAAAAAAGAGTGACCTTCATTCAATCGTGCGACATTCCTCACTCTTATCCTGTATGTAGCTTTCATTTAGGTCCAGCATTGTGCTGGTTAGTCGATTATGTATTGCCTTTGATGTGGAGTTAATTTTGAGTCCTTCATCTGATGAGATATAACCAGGTCCTGAGGTCGAGTGGCAGAGGGCGACACTAACATAATTATGCGTAAAACAAGATTACAAGATTGCCGGTGGCACGTATTCCACCCCATTGGCGCATGGTGTGGGATAGGTCGACTTCCAGAAAGCCCTCTCCCTTGGCCTGGTTACGATATCTCGACAAATGACTATGTCGCCTTCCTCTGCTCATCGGACTACACCATCGATCAAGTTAGAGCTGTGGCCAAGCACCCCGACGTCATGTGCTCGCCTAAAGTCGCGGACCACAGCCAGCTCAACTATCCGTCCTTGGTCTTGTTTGGGAGCAAGAGGGTCATGAGGTACAGGCGCGAACTGACAAATGTCAGGGCTGCACACAGTTTATGCGGTGACAATGATGGGGCCATCAGCTGTGAAGGTGATGGTGAGGCCCGCGAAGTTAGCATTCTCTAATGTATGGGACAAGAGGAGGTACATGGAGACCTTCGTGTCCAAGAAAGGCACACGTCACGCATCTAGCTCGGACTTCGGCACCATTGTATGGAGCAACGCTCAACATGAAGTTCAGAGCCGGTCGCATAATGTATGGACCCAAATCGAATTAGGGGCTTAGTTGATGTTCAAGGCTGCTTTGGGCTTTGCGTCGGCACTTGCATCGACAACAGCATTGTCGATGGGCAATGCAAAGGGTCGATTGGACGGAAGCAAACATAGTGGTGAAGTAGCAGCGACGTTGGCAAGCAGAAGGTAAGGGACGGAGAGATTTGTATTTGTGCGACTGTAAAAGCAGTGCAGCAGATCGAATTCGTAAGACATACGTGAAGAAATGAATTCTGGATGTGAGGCTCCTGGGACCATGCCTCTCGTCAAGAAGAGAAAATCAAGAGACAACAGTGTCAATCAACTACAGCACTAACAATGTGAGACATGACAGACTTGGTTTTCTGGCCAGGCAAGCCCGGTAGATGCCCTTCCAGTGACCACATCTGCATCGGAATACAGGGCGCGTATTGCAGGCATGGAAGAGAAGCCATGTCGCGGTCGTAGCCGTCCTGATTACAGAATGCAAATCCAAGTCCCTCATGGGAAGAACCTGCCACCAATACATGATGCACCACACACATTGTAATTAGTACTACTCAGAATCCAGCATTAAACTGATAATGCCACACGAAGGCCCCCATTTCTCTCATTTTATAAAAAAAAATTGATAAATATGAGTGTTCCATTAAAACCTGCGAAAGTGGAGTGATGCGACGTGGGTGGAATCGAAATGCAAGAAAGGATAGATGAATTAAAAAGGATGGAAGGCACTGAGAGCACCATGGGCAATATCGAAAAAGGTGCACATCACAAAGGCCGTGATCAGCGGTTAAATGTAGAGTTTGAACTTGTCACACCCCGAATCCTAATAGGAACCGGTATGATATGGCCATTCTTTCACCTCAAACTATACCCAAAAATCCACGTCCAAAAGACCCCATTGTTAGCACTCTCGCACTATCGTTGTTAACCGAACAACCTAAAAAGATTGGGAAAGAGAGGGTGAGTAATTACAGCTCAGTAAATAGTATAAATCTTCTAAGCATATCAACCTCCACCTTACATATTTAAAACTCAAAGGCATGACTCATTTATCCTAAACAAAAATATAATAACTTATAAGAATAAAATGAGTTATATATTTTTTTCAACCTTACTATATTAATAGCAAAATTTCCCATTCATCCATAATATAAAAACATGTATTGCTAGTTTAGTTCAATGATCAAACTCATTATGTCTCATTTTAATGTTTCATTCCATTTTCCAAACTCATGCCACGTCACATCTTAAGGCTGTAGAGGTGACTCTTATGAGATTGCGTCATCGTATAGCACTTAGTCCTTCATATATATATGAATAGTACAAGGATCTAGAGGTGACTCCCACAAAATTATGTTATCATGTAACATTTAATCCTTAACCGACTCATATTAATAATACATGGCTCCAAAGGTGGGAGCCATAAAATTACGTTATCGTGCAATACTTAATCCTTAATTAATGTATATCAATAGTACAAGGCTAGCTTCCACGCAACTTAAGTCGCCATGGAATACTTAGCCCTTGACTACAAGGTCTTAAATGTGGCTTCCACGAAGATATGTTATCGTATAATACTTAGTCTTTTACCAACTAATTTCACAATTGGCTTCACAAGCCAAAATATAACTTTTCACAAATCAATTTTCTCCCCAAAACGAATTCAAAATCCATGTCATTAATCAATAATATTTCGAAATGTCTTTCTCATTAAACATTTCTCAAATCATCAAAGAACCCATTTCATATCTTAAATGTACGAAATAGTATGCATAACCCTTCAAGAAAGGTTTACCGAACCATCCTACAATAATTCAAAATTACCAAATACTCCATTCAGTTTTATACAATAAATGTGTTCGCACTTCCATATATATGTACATGTCGAGTTACTCTTACCTCCATACATGGGTAGTACAAAACCAAGGAAAATATTAGTACCACTCACCTGGAAATGCCCAAAAACCAAATAACGAACATTATTCGAACAGTTTATCTCGTGATCCTATCAAATAGGTAAGAAATAATGTTAAAATTGAGTTACCCGTTACCTCAACTACGAAATTCTTATATTATGCCTAAATATTAACAAAACGAATCATATGCATTAATAAATCGCATACTCAAAGTAGTTATCCAAGCGGTTCGCAACGTGGAGCTTGAGTGCAAAACTTGGTCACCAAAATCAAGCCGAAAACTGACAAAATATCATCCCGATTATGCTGGACGTACAATGTTCATCGCGAGTGGAAAACTTCGAAATTTTGTTTCGGACAAATTGTAAACTCAAATTAAGATCCGTAAAATCCTATGGCTCCTCAATATCCTAAACTATCATTTCTATAAAAACACGCAGCTCAATGACTCGAAAATCAGATTTTGCTGTTTGATTTTCCCAAAATTCTGAATTTGAGCCCCAAATTCAGAAAATACTTCGATTGGATAAACGAGGGACTTGAGCACTTATCGGGCATTGCGTTATGGAGTCAAGTCGGCTTGGTGAGGCATCCGCGGCGTGTATGCACCAAACCCCTTTCCTCCTCCTCTTCTTCTTCTTCTTCTTCTTCTTCTTCTTCTTCTTTTCTCTCTCTCTCTCTCTCTCTCTCTCCCTCTCTCTCCCTCTCGAGGGAGCTCTCAGCTTCTTATTTAGCCGAGCCCCCCTCTTTCTACTTTTATTTTGACTTTTCCAACCTTTTTTTCTTTTCTTTTTTTGTTTTAAAACAAAAGTGGGTTCCACTGCTTAGTTGAGAAGTCAAATATTACATTATACTCTCCTTACAAGAAATTTCATCCTCGAAATTTGATCATATCTTAATTATCAAACAAATGAGGATATTTATGTTTTGTCTCCTCCTCAAGTTCCCAAGTGGCCTCTCTCTCGTTGTGATTTTGCCATTGTATCTTCACATAAGGAATGGTTCGTCGCCATAGCACTTGATCCTTCTTATCAATAATGCGAATAGGCTGCTCCGCATATGTGAAGTTTTTCTCTTAACTTCAATGGTGTAAAATCCAATAAGTGATAAGGATTTGGCACATATTTCCATAGCAAAGAGACATGAAACACATTATGAACACTTGATAGCTCTGATGACAAAGCTAATTTGTAAGCGACTTCATCAATCTTCCTCTAAAATCAAGAATAATCCTACGAATCTTGGACTCAACTTTTCACGTGTGTCAAATCTCATTACGTTCTTCGTAGGAGAAATTTTTAAGAATATGTGATCCCATACACTAAATTTTAACTTGTGCCTTTTAAGATCTGTATAACTTTTCAAATGACTTTGAGCCATTTTGAGACGTTCTCAAATCAACCTAACTTTTTCTTTTGACTGTTGTATAGCTAAGAGTCTCGAAAATAAGCAATTTTCTAACAAAAGCACTTTTGGTGCCATTTTCCACGTGTCAAGTGCCAAACATACTGTAATAACAACTGTCAAATCTTCAGGAATTCGAGCCTCTACCAAGGCAATTGTTGTCTCAAAGTAATCCGAGCACTTCTTGATAGAGAACTTGAAATTTTTAGGCCACCCACCAATGTATTCCCACGTAAGAAGGAATTTCACATTAGTAAACCACACGAGTACATCGATCACTCCAATTGTCGATCTTGAAACCTCTCCAAACTTGTGACATCTTTAATTTTGTTTCTGTTTCGATAAAATGAAATGGGCATTTCGTCGACGCGCCTGTGGTTCTTTTTCTCTAAGCTGATCACTCACGAGTTAACTAACCTATTAGGTGAAACCGTTAAGGGATGTATCTGCGGTAAAATCCCTAAAAAGCTACTTAATTTGTTGGATTGGACTAAAATCGCGTCTGGCCAATTTTAACCACGAAATTGAATTCGGTTCCGGGAATCGAATATTCGGGTGTGTCATAATTCATTTTGGATATCGTCTAATCATCCATCAATTTATCGGCGAGTCCGAAATTTCGGGAAAGAAATTATTGGAGGAAAAATCGAAGACCAAAAGAAAATAAAAAGGGAAAGAGAAAGGGAAAATAATAATAGTAATAAGAATAATGTAATTTTCTTATTTTACTATTTTCTTTTTCTTTTTGTTTTCTCTCTCTCTCTTTTCTCTCTTCTTTCTTCCCCTTCGTGCGTCACCCCCCCTTTCCGTTTCGATAAAATGAAATTGGCATTTCGTCGACGCGCCTGTGGTTCTTTTTCTCTAAGCTGATCACTCACGAGTTAACTAACCTATTAGGTGAAACCGTTAAGGGATGTATCTACGGTAAAATCCCTAAAAAGCTACTTAATTTGTTGGATTGGACTAAAATCGCGTCTCGGCCAATTTTAACCACGAAATTGAATTCGGTTCCTAATCGAATATTCGGGTGTGTCATAATTCATTTTGGATATCGTCTAATCGTCCATCAATTTATCGGCGAGTCCGAAATTTTGGGAAAGAAATTATTGGAGGAAAAATCGAAGACCAAAAGAAAATAAAAAGGGAAAGAGAAAGGGAAAATAATAATAGTAATAAGAATAATGTAATTTTCTTATTTTACTATTTTCTTTTTCTTTTCTCTCTCTTTTTCTCTCTTCTTTCTTCCCCTTCGTGCGTCACCGCCCCCCCCCCCCGAATAGTGGGCTGTCACCCACTTTGCTTTTCCTTTGACCATTCAAACTTATCCTCTCTCTCTCTCTCTCGATCTCTCTCTCTCTCGACACTCTCCTTCTTCCTTTCTTGTTTGTGAAAACCAGAAGCGGAAGAAGAAGCGGAGACAATAGCTCGCCGAAGACCGGAGCAGCCACCGTCGCCGCCCACGCACCGCCGCCCGCGTGGCCACCGCTCGCCACCGTCCCCTTCGCGCCTCGCCGTCCCTGCCGTGCGCCGTTCAGGCCGTTCGGCCTCTGCCCAGCCCTATTCCGCCCCTGTCCAGCCACCTCCAGCCACCGTTTGACGCCGCCGGACCTCCACCGGCCTTCCCCCGCCTTGCCGCCCTTGTGGAAGTGGTTTGTGGTTGTTTTGTGTCTTTTTTCAGCCCGGACAGCCACCCCACCGTGTGGGTTTCCAGCAACTTCGGGCTCGCTTTTGGGCCGTTTCCGGGCCCCGAACCCGAGCCGTGCTTTGGGAGGAATTGACCCTCGCGCCGTCCCCGTTGGATTGATCCAATTTGCGCACGATTCCGGTGAGTAATCTCACTAATCTCCGCTTAATTTGCTAATTATGCTTAGGGGTTTGTTAGATTTAATTAAATGCAATTATGTGGTTGGATTAGAGTAGATTAGTGATTATTAAACAATTGTGATGCATATTAGACAAATTAATTGGGCATTTAGCAAGTAGACATAGTCTACTATTTATTGAATGCATCTCGGGATTTTTCCCGACCCAATTCGGGCTTCAATTAGGCAATACAGGCCTAAATTGGATTTTTAATAATTAATTATTAATTTTCGAAATTAATTAATTATTTATTTATTTTTCCAAAAATTTAACCGAGATGGCTGATGATCGGAATTTTATCTTTGATGATCGCGGCGCAGTCCATTTATTCAATTGAGCTCCGATTTGAGCTAAATTGGATTTATTGAAATTAATTATTAATTATCGAAATTATTTATTTATTTATTTATTTTTCGGAAATTAAGGGTGAGATGGCCAATGACCGGAATTTCGTGCTGATCGTCGTGGCGCAGTCCGTTTATTTAATTGAGCTTCAATTTGTATGGAATTGATTTAAATTGTGAATTTTTGAATATGTTCCTATTGACTTGATTTGAGTAATTGACCGTTGGACAATTGAGGGTTGATTGTTAGTAATAGAGACATGGTGGTAGACTACCAGATGCAGTAGAAATTGTGGAAATGAAAAGGAATATGTGAGTGGTATGCTAGCTCGATGACCAAGTATGTCATCTAGGAGAATGAACATTATGTATAGTGGATCAATGTTGGTTCTACATCACCTCGGAGAATGCACGTGGCTCGATAAATTGATGTATTACCTCGGAGAATGCACGTGGCTCGGTGATCGGTTCTATCATCTCAGAGAATGCACGTGGCTCGGTGATTAAGGAATGGCATCTAAAAGGGCACGTGGCTCGGTGACTTGATGTACCACCTTGGCGAAGAGGTCACCTTAAAGAATGCACGTGGGCTCAAGGTTTGAGGCACGTTTCTCGGAGACTTGGGATGTCGTTCTGAAGAATGCACGTGGCCTGACTTCTAGATATTCCACTGTGGGGAATGATTTGGGGTGACATGTAATCGACTGGTTTGATTTGTTTAAGTGAGTAGGTGCCTATTATGAATTGTACTAACTTGCATGTGGAATCTGAGGCTAAGGTAAGTCCTCTGACCAGTGCGTGTTTAGGCAGCCTATAATATAATGATTTACTAATTGGGCCTTAGTGAGGTATAACTCGCTGAGACGTAGTCTCATCCCGTTTGTGGGACAATATTTCAGGACCCTGATGAGGAGCTGAGGAGGGGGAATCCGAGAAGGAGAACTCGGGGGTGAAACCTGAGGAGAAGAATTTTTTGGAAGAAGAAGATAATCCTAAGAGGGATCTGGAGTACGACTCGGATGAGAACTAAGATCCCATCCTCTTTTGTGAATATTGTTTTGATATGAATAGAGTGAAACTAGAAAGTTATGAATAGTCTTGTGAATAGACTTTGAGTTATACCAAAGGTTCGGTTGTGGTTTTTCAATATGAAAAATATGGCCTGCTTTTCTATCCCATTGCTTTATTGTCTGGAGATTTATAATTGCTTCCGCATGTGCTTAATAAATGAAAGGGTCGGCGATACATAGTCCTGGGATATCACATTCTAAAATCGACAAAGTAGAAGAATGTGTGCGTGCCCGAGGATCGGGGCGTGAGAAAACTCATTTAGCTGGTTCTTTAAAGGGTATCCTCCTCAAGTGTGATGCTTCATGGATTTGTGAGTGCACCTTAATTTTGTGGTAATTCTTGTTTGTGTAACCAAGCAAATATAATTTTCATTCACAACATTTTGTCCCGGTAAAACCATACACTTCATTTCCTGAATTTTGAATTCACCGGAACTACTTTAGTAGTCTTGCTAACCGGCTCGCTCTCTCCGATAAACGATCCTTGATCAACCCCAAAGGTTGAGCTTATAACACTCGATACCCGCATATCGACAATATCTTTATCACCAACCCTATACCGTCGCCTGACGCGAGTTCCTTTGCAAGCAAGTTTGATATCTTCCTTTCCACCTTGAATAATGGTTGCTTGCTTCAGTTTAAATCTCTTTCAATGCTTCTAGTGCTTTCTCTGCATTGTTCTCTTGACAAATTCCAACAATGGCATTCATATTCGAGATCAAGGAAATCACAAGGGGCTCCATAGATGCAGTTGTTTGCATCTCTCCACCTTCCTCACCATCCAATCAAGCCAAAACAAAAGAAACAGTAGTAGCAACCATTAAAATCCTAACTAAGGTGTCACTAAATTGATCCAAAATTGGTTTAAAAAGATCAACACACCCTCATGCTTCTCCAACTCCTTATACCCGTAACTCTGTCGCCCTTTTTCTATTTCTTCATATGATAATCTTGACTGCTCTTCAATGAAACCTGGTCTTGGTTCATCCGTCAAGCTATATGAAGCAAGAGGAACATCGATCAACACGTCTCTTTTTCTCTCTATCTCCATCTTGTCGCTGCAATCCCCAGAATATCCATCAAATCAAAAAAAAAAAAAAATATTACAACCCAATTTATTTATTTTTTTTACAAGTCATCAATTCTCCTAGCAGTGGTCTGCAAAATCACCACCCAAAAGCAATCCAAACTCCAGGAGTGCTGATTTTGTTGGTGTTCCATGATTGCTTACCATCTTTATCCTCGACAACTTCGGAACTTGTATTTAGAAGTATTGCCTACCAAAGGATGGATAAAACTTCACATGTTTCTAATTTCCAGGTATCTTTACCCTTAACTCCCTTCATGTCTGTAGCTTTACTAGTTAACCATATCTTATCAACAATCATGTGGTTTATGGTCAATGTTCCAATCTTATTAGTGCATGTGCAACTAGCAGAACCACGTCTCGCCCAAGCTGAGAGGCGTCTCGCAAGTGTCTAGTAATTCATTAGCTTCTTCATAGGCTCAGTGTCACTGCCAAAGGCAGTCCTTCCTGTACAGCAACGCCTATTATAGTGACTACAATGACAAAATAATCAACAAAGTGTCAAAGCATCTGTAGAAGACTAGCTAATGGATTCATGTTGTAAAGGTTTATCCACCAAGGATCATATTGTCGCACCATGAAGGTGATCACCGCAAAACCCAAACCAGTCTTACCAGTTACTGTGGCGGCCCTATTAGCCTTGCCTGTAGCGGTGTCTCATTATCTCCACCCTCACCCAATGTTTCCATCAACTTTCCCCACTCATTTCTTACATCAACGTCACCAGCATTTTCTCGACCCATCTTGCACTTTAGTTCCAAAAAGAAGAAAAGGCTTCTCCTCATAAACATTGATTTATTCACTCTCACCTGAGAAGCTCGACTGGTCAATTAGAAGGCTGTATCTTACTATAAAAAGACTATTTGCTGGAACTATGTCGCTAATGGATATATGAACATCATCCCCAAAAACTGGGTCATAGATGGACACTTTTTTCTCTTTTTACATCCCCTGGTAATCTGAATAAATATTTTCTTTTTCTCCCGATCCAAATCTTTGAATTGCAAGAACTACTTATAGTCACTAACTGCTTTTATAATGACCACCAAGAAGTTTCAAACGCATTATATCATGTCCCCTACTATGGATGTGAGTTCTTTTTGTTCAGTATGAAACCTGCTTCCCAATTTTCATCAGAGAGCTTGTATTCAAGCAGGCCGCCAGCATCAATGAACTATGAAGCTGCTTTCTAAAACACAGTGCAACTCATATCTTTTTGTTGTACTAAAATTATCTGTGTTCTCCAATAAACAGCTTCCTCACCACTCTAGTCGCTTGCCACGAAGAAAAACTTTAAGTAACATATCCGAGTGTTAATAAGCGATACTTATACTCAATTATCTCAATCTCCACCAAATTTCGACTTTGTTCCGTATCTTAGAAAATAAAAAGCTCCTTAAATCCATATCGTCAAAGGCTTGGAAGCCGAAGTACATAACAACCAACGCAAACTTCCGAGGAAGGAAGAATCCAGATTTTCCTCCACGGATTCAGTAGAGATGCCAACAAACTCGAAATCTTCCAAATCACTATGACTCTTATGCTCTCAAGTCGAAATCGATGATCACTTGAACCTAAAACAAAGAATATGTTCTAGCACCTAACAAAAGATTAATGCATCATAGGCTAACGCGTAACCTTACAACGTCCCATAAAATTTACACCCAAACATATTACAACATAAGTTCTGATACCAAAAGATGTCACACCCCGAATTTTAGTAGGAATGGGTATGACACGATCGTCCTTTCACCCGAAGGATGTAGCCTCAAACTATACCCCAAAAATCCGCCCCCAAAAGGCCCCATCAAGTGCTTCACGTGTAAGGCTCGACTAATAGACCATAACGATATTAGGATGTGATTGATGATGAATATGCATCGGGGATTCGTTTCTTGAAAGTTTAATCATTTCAAAACGAAAAAGGGTGTCTAAAGGAGTAATTTGCACAAAACCGAGCATAAGAAAAGGAGATCAATGATATCATACTCCCCCTATTTACAAGATAATTTCTTTATAAAAAAGAAAAACACAAAAGTATTCTCAATTGGATAAATCTTGGAATCAAGTCCTAGTTCAATTCCAAGTCTTATATGATAACATTAACATTAAAATCTCCTCTCATGAGGCTCCAAATCAAATACATTGTATCAAACGAGTAGCAGTGCAAGAGACAAACAAGCATGACATTTTCACAAACAAGGTGAGACTCGTGAGCACTAAAACTTTCAATCAAAATAAAGTCATATAAGCATCATTACAAGAACCAATGTAAGAAATTTGATGCTCCATCTATTGAGATAGTTGAGATTTGTGAATGAAGAGAGAAATAATATTATGTTCATTGACTAACAAATAGTACACATGCCTATTTATAGGCTTTACATAACGATTATCTAAATAAACAAATAATAATAAATCAAGGAAAATATACAGAATCACAGAATATCCTAAATATATCTCTAACATCTCTTTCAAACTCAAGATGATTTGAAAGAAGTCAACTTGAGTTTGGAAAATAAATCTAGAAAACACTCTAGTGATTGTCTTGGTGAAAACATCTGCAATTTGTTCAGCAGATGAAGTAGAGATAAGTCGAACAATGCCACGAAGAACGTGATATCGAATGAAATGACAGTCTATCTCAATGTGCTCGGTGCGTTCATGAAAAAAAAATTATATGCAATTTGGATAGCACTTTGATTGTCAAAATGAATGACTTTTCCACTACGATGACGGACTCTTATATCTTCCAGTACCCATCATAACCATAACTTCAATGTTGTATCAGCAAGAGTTTGATATTTTGCTTCTATACTAGAACGAGCGATAGTGGTCTGTTTCTTGCTACGCCTTGAGATAAATGAGTTGTCCAAAAAGACATAGTAGTCCATAGTTGAGCAACGATTGCGAGGGTCACCAGCCCAATCATTATAAAAAAAAAAAAAATGTCAACTCCAAGGTAGAATGAGCAAAAAAACCAAGACCATGAAACAATGTAGCCTTGACATATCGAATAATTCAAAAAACCGCAGCAAAATGAGTCATATGAGACGCAGTCATGTACTGATTAACAATATGAACAGCATAAACAATATTAGGACATGTAGCAGTGAGATATATAAGACTACCAACCAACTACCAATAAAGTGTAGAATTTAAAAGAAGAGTTTCATCCTTGTCATTGAATTTTGCATTCAACTCAATGGGAGTAGAGCAATCCTGTTATCGGTGAGCCTAGGCCGAGAAATAAGATCAATGCATATTTTGCTTGTGAGAGATAATAATCACAAGCATCACATGCAACCTCCAAGTCTAGAAAATAGTTGAGTCGCCCAAGATTTTTCATTTCGAACAAATTACTAAGTTAATCCATATTTAGAATTTAGATTGGTGTTTCACCAGCTGCCTTCATTGAGAGATGCGCGCCCACCCAATGGTGGGGAAGTAGAGCCCTCTCAGGCCCGGGGGTGGTGTGATGAAACACCGTTTAGGATCCCCAGCAGTTAATCCTTCCATTTTTGTGATCCAGAATGGGGGTGCCGATAACCGGAGCCTTTTTTTTGACGTCCTTAGGCTGGACAAGCTTGCTCTATATATACCAGATTCATTCCTGCGTGGATCCGGACTAGAATTAGAAACGCAAAACACGGGGGCGGGAGAACCAACCAATACACACTAATAACAGCAACGCAAGAAGAATCTTCGACCATGAAGATCAGAACATCGGAACTTACAAGGTTGTGAGGAATCAATCCTATTTCGGGTTTCCAAGCAACGGGAGATCGTCCAGCCATGGCTTCTTCCGCTGCTTGGTCGACGTTCTTAGCTCTTTCTCTTCTCGCCTTCCCTTGTTCGATGGCCAAGAAGACCTACATTGTTCAAATGAAAGAGCAAATCGCCCCCGGGACATTCAACACCAGCAGGGATTGGTACAGCGCCAACCTCCAGTCTCTCACCTCCGGTGCCGCTGATCTCCTTTACGTCTACAGCGAGGCCTTCCATGGCTACGCCGTGTCCCTGGAGCCGCATCAAGCAGAGGCCCTCCAGTCGTCAGACGTGGTGCTCGGGGTCTATGAGGACGTCATGTACCATCTCCACACGACCCGGACGCCAAGCTTCTTGAAAGTGGAAGATGAATTCGGGCTGTGGCCCGGCACGGGGAACCCTGCCAAGGAGACTGATCAACCATTTCCTGAAGTAATCATCGGTCTTCTTGATACAGGGGTTTTTCCCGAGTCGAAGAGCTTTGACGACTCAGGGTTCCCAGAGGTTCCAGCCCGGTGGAAGGGAAAGTGCGTGAAGGGACCGGATTTCGATCCTTCGCTGTGCAACATGAAGCTCATCGGCGCTTATTTTTATGCCAAAGGTTATATAGAGGCTTTAGGTAATCTTGTGAGCCGAAGTACCTTAAAAGAAATTGTCGGCAAAAATGCATCGAGTACTTGACGAATTTATATGGATATTAATGTGGTAATGTTCGTTGTGTAGAGGGTAACATGACAGAGGTACAAACCCCCCGGGACCACAATGGACACGGGACTCACACGTCGAGCACCGCGGCAGGCTCCCCAGTGGCCAATGCCAGCTTGCTTGGCTATGCAAGAGGCGTTGCACGGGGCATGGCTCCCCATGCCCGGGTGGCCAGCTATAAAGTATGCTGGGAAAATGGCTGCACAAGCTCTGACATACTCGCTGCCATGGATCAGGCCATAAAGGATGGCGTCGACGTGATCTCTCTCTCCCTCGGTGGCATTGACTTTGCGTACTACGAGACCAGCGTTGCTATTGGGGCGTTCTCAGCAATGGAGAAGGGTATATTCGTCTCTGCCTCCGCCGGCAACACAGGTCCTGAACTAGGCACGCTCTCGAATGGAGCCCCGTGGATCATGACCGTAGGAGCGTCTACCCTGGACCGCAACTTCCCGGCCCATGCATTGCTTGGCAACAAGATGCGGTTCACTGGAGAATCGTTGTATGCTGGCCCAGGAATGGGGAACAAGCTGGTTGGCCTGATTTACAACAAGGGAAACGAAAGCAGCTTGTGCTTGCCAGGCTCAATTGACCGCAGGGTGGTGCGCGGGAAGGTGGTGCTCTGCGACAGAGGGATAAATTCCCGTGTGGACAAGGGCGCCGTGGTGCGTGATGCCGGGGGAGTGGGAATGATACTGGTGAACACAGCCGAGGACGGTGGTGAGGAGTTGCTGGCAGACTGCCACCTGATACCAACCGTTCAACTCGGTGCAAAGGCAGGTAAAGTGATCAGGGCATACGCCAAGACAGATCGGAACCCTACCGCCCTGGTCATTACCAGCGCACAGGAGGTCAATGTCAGGCCGACGCCGGTGGTGGCCGCGTTCAGCTCAAGAGGGCCATACTTCCAGTCCGTGCAGATCTTGAAGCCTGACGTGATTGGCCCAGGTGTCAACATCCTGGCCTCTTGGCCGGATTATGTGAGCCCCACGGAATTGCCTATTGACAAAAGGAGTGTCCAGTTCAACATCATCTCAGGTTCATTGACATTGCACACTTCTCTCGTCCTTCCTTTGCTGAGTAAACAAACAAGCACGTGGTGTGCGCTCTCCAGAAGCCAAAATATTTTCTAACGGCTCCATTTTTAGGTACATCCATGTCTTGCCCACACGTCAGTGGCGTCGCCGCGCTGTTCAAAGCCGCCCACCCAACCTGGAGCACAAGCGCAATCAAGTCGGCGCTCATAACCACCGCCTATGTCCATGACAACACCCGGAAGCCCATCACCGACGCAGCCGACGGAACCCCAACCTCCCCGTGGGCCCTTGGAGCGGGCCACATCGACCCGAGGAAGGCCCTCTCGCCGGGCCTCGTCTACGACCTCACCGCCGACGACTACATCGCCTTCGTCTGCTCCCTCAACTACACGATCAAGCAAGTCCAGAGCGTCGTGCGGCGGGCGAACGTGACCTGCTCGACGAAACTCTCCGACCCGGGGCAGCTCAACTACCCGTCATTGTCGGTCGTATTCGGGCCCAACAAGAAGCTGGTCCAGTACTCGCGCGAGGTGACGAACGTGGGGGACGCCGGGTCGGTGTACAGGGTGGCGGTGCAGGCGCCAAGCACGGTTGTGGTGAGCGTGAAGCCGAGGAGGCTGGTGTTTGGGAAGGTGGGGGACAAGCAGAGGTACACCGTGACGTTCGTTGCGCGGGACAAGACCGATGAGGCCCACGGCGGGTCGATCACGTGGAAGAATCGGCAGCATCGCGTGAGGAGCCCGGTCGCGTTCTTGTGGGGAGAATCGTGAACTTTGTAGAAGGTTTTATGGGCGGGGCCGAAAAGCAGTAGTATGTAGAAGCTGTAAATTGGGTTGAAACAGAAAAATGTGTACAATTGTGATGGTGATTCCACATTAGTGGAGAAATGCAATTCTAGATTTCGAATTAGACCCAGCGTGCGTTGCTTCTCTCTCTCTCTCTCTCTCTCTCTCTCTCTCTCTCTATCTCTGAGGATGCAGAATGCCATTCCTGTCTTCTCAATCAGCGTCTGCATCACACAAAAGAAGATGATAACTTAAAACATAGCATGATCATGCCTTCATCCCTCAAATTGACAGTAGCAAAAAAGAAAAAGAACTTGAAATCGTACAGTCATATTAATACCATCAAATGCTATGCGGATCCATTTTACTTGAATGGGCCATTACATAGCGACATAGGGTATGGTGCAAGATGCTCACTTCGAATCGGCCACCTTGACTTTAAGATACCAAAGTTAAGAGTGTAATAATGCAACTTTAAGGTATCAAAGTTGAGAGTGTTATGCCCAAATGATCTGTGCTTTCCGTATTGACCGGAGAGATCTGTATTTGTGCGACTGTAAGAGCAGTGTATAAGATCGAATTTGTAAGACATCCGGAAGCAATGAACTCTGCATTTGAGGCTTCTGGGACCATACTCTCGTCAAGAAGAGAGTATCAAGAGACAACAGTGTCAATCAGCTACAGCACTAAGAAAGTGATTACAATGAGTAATATGACAGGCTTGGTTTTCCGGCCGGACAAGCCTGGCAGATGCCCTTCCATCGACTGCCTCGACATCGGAATACCAGGCGCCTATTGCAGGCATGGAAGAGAAGCTATGTCGCCGTCACCGTCCCGATTACGGAATGCAAATCCAAGTCCCTCATGGGAAGAACCTGCCACCAGTACATAACGCACCCCATACATTGTAATTATATTACTCAGAATTTAGCATGAAACTGATAATGCCACACAAAGGCCCCAGTTTCTCTCTCTCTCTCTCTCTCTCTCTCTCTCTCTCTCTCTCTCTCTCTCTCTCTCTTTAAATGATAAATATTAATGTTCCATTGGAACCTGCGAAAGTGCAGTGTTGAGACGTGAGTGGAATCGAAATGCAAGAAATGATAGATGAATTAAAAAGGATGACACCATTGATTAGGTTGGAATGCCCCGAGAGCACCATGCGCAATATACAAAAGGTGCACATTACAAAGGCTATGATCAGTGGTTACATGTCGAGTTTGAACTCTTATGTTGCTTTCCACCATCGTATGATTGATAGAGATTGTACTCACAATCATGTACATCACGTGTAAGGCTCGACTAACAGACGAGAACGATATTCGGATGTAATTGACGATCGATATGCATCGGGGACTCGTTTCTTGAAGGTTCAATCATTTCGAAAAAAAAAAGGGATGTCTAAAGGAGTAATATGTACTAGTCCGAGCATACAAGAAGGAGGTCAATGATATCATACTCCCCATCTTTACAATATAAATTTATTTTTAACGCAAAAATATTCTCGGTCGGATAGATCTCAAGATCAAGTCCTAGTTCATTTCCAAATATTTTATGATACCATTGACATTAAAATCTCCGCTCATGAGGCTCAAAATTGAACACGTAGTATCAAACAAGTAGCGGTGCCAGAGCCAAACAAGCATGACATTCCCACAAACGAGGTGAGACCGACGAGCACTGAAGTTTCAATCAAAATAAGCTCAGATGCATCATTGTAAAATATGTCTCGAGTTTGAGTCTAATGTGAAATTTCGAATATTCCGAATTGGATATGTTGCGGACGTTCAAAATTGAGCAAAGAAGATCCGAAGATCAACTTCCCAAAATTCGAATCTGCGTTAGAGAATTTGGCCACTAAAATAGGAAAGTCCAACTTTCACTTGGATTGGGATTTTGTTTAAAACATACAGAGATATGTTTTGGATAAAATCGTATAAGATAGGAAACAGAATCCTATGAGAAGTCGGCAAAAGAATAAGGGTCTCACTTATATATATAGACTTGTGGCCGTGGGTGGTAGGAGGTTGATCATGAAGAATTGGTCTTGAAGCGTCGTCTCATCGTCGAGTGCTTGGGAGGGATTTTTCTTTGTCGTTCTTGTCCGTGAATTGCATCCAAGAAGATTTAGTGTTCAAGCCAATTAAATCTTGTGGTAAGATTTGCGTGTAATTTTTTCGTGAGATTGAGAAATTATTTCTTGAGGAATTTCGAGCTAAACACTGCATGCGTTATTGGGTGTAATTGGAGCTTGGGAAACATCGAGAGAGTGTTTGAGTAACCCGAATGCGTAATCTTCTTGTATCGCTTGATCTATAGTGAAATTCATCGCTGCTCTCCCCGTGGACATAGGTCTTTACGACCGAACGACGTAAATCCGGTGTCCAATTTATTTTCTTTTTCTGTCTATATTATTGTTCGATCGCTCGCCTTTGCGTAACAACAACAACCAACGTGACAATCATCTATTGAGATATTTCAAATGAAATCTTGATTTTCTCAAAATAAATAAAGCAAATATATTTTTTCTGTGAGGATAAACATAGTGGGCCTCTCTCTACATCATGTGGGACATTATTTTCTATTACATTGTAAACCGATGTGATATATAGGACCGGTTATTAACAACTCATGTTGTTATATAACCACAGCGCTAATGAAGTTAACGTTTATAGCAATATATCATGTCAACTGATGACGTAATATGCGATGTTCATACATTATATATAAGTTCACAACCTTCCTTTGCTGGCATGTGCAAGACGCGATCGATAATCGAAGTCGAGTTCAGATCGCCTAACTTTTTGGATTGAAGAGCGTCCTCCTCTTGGCCGCCCATGATCAGAGGAATATTGCAGTTGCAGCCTACCAACGAACACGCATGTGAATCGAGAGAACACTATCGTATGAAGATCCGGACAATAAACGATTGCTAATTCCCATCTATCGAACCCCGAATCGATTCCGATTGCTGATCCATCAAACCCACCTACCATGTCCATCAAGATGTCTCCATTCCAAAGTACGGCTTGACACCATCTGTTTAATAATCACAATGAGATCCTTCCTGGATCTTTTGTCTATTTTTCTTTTCCCATGTTGCTGCAAGAATCGCTTCCCACAAAGCACATACTGGGCAGGACAAAGCTCGCATGTGCTCTTATGCGACCCACCAAAAATAATAACTTTTCCTTTTCCTATAGTCACTAAAAATGATTTTGTCTACATAATCATTCCCGAAGCACATATCGAGCAATGTTCATCAATGAGCAGAATGATGACAAGGGCAAGAAAGAGGGCAAGGGAGATTTTTCCATTTCTTCTTTTGCTTGCGCATAATCTAAGTTTGACATGACAAAGTCAATGAAGATTGCCCACTTGGGATTTTCCCCAGGGCGATTGTGATTTAGGCACCTTCCTCTCTCAAATAAAGTTACTAGACTGATAAAAAAAAGGTTTGAGAATTGAGCGTACACTATCTCTGATTGATCTTTATGTCTAATTGGCACTCACACATCGGTCGGAGGCTTATTAACAAAAGGTTGGTTAACGTCGCGTCGTTTACTTCTTGCGATAACATTTCTTTATGTCTAATCGACAATGTACCCATCAAGTGCCCCGTGAATTTATGATGAGCATCGCTTTAAAGATATATGTCAATTAGTAATCATTCTTAAGGGCAGGATGATCGAGAAATCTCGGTTCGATCATCCTCTCTTCACTTTCCTTTTCACGTCGAGTACTATGCATTATGAGATGCTAATAGAGATCGCATGTCCTAATCAAAGAGGAATGCACATTAGTTTTTCAATGCATAATCCTTCGGAGTTAGCCGAAATTGATTATGATGGAGCTTTCAAATCTCAATGAGTGTATTTTGACTTAATTAGATACATAAGAGTTACTCGATTTGAATATCATCCGATTAGGATAGCACGTAGAAGAAAGAACATATGACTAAGGACAACAATATTCGAAATTTTGAACGAGAGTCCAAATATTATTTCTTATGGGCTACATATGTCTCCGTGGACATGGCTTAGAAATAGCTCGATCAACATGACCATCGTGATTTTTGGTTGAGAAAAAGAGGAGTGGAGAAGAAACCCCACACGGTATTACGCTTTAGCTTATTGTTGTCTCATATGATTGAGCTACAAAAGTGGGCACCAGTACTACACCTTCCAATGAAATTGCAAAGTTTCTTAGCAAAGGACCAGCAGAAATTAAAGTGGAAGTCTAATCTCCATACAGTCATTCAAGAGTTTTTGTCGGGCTATATTCATTGTACGATTTTCTCGATCGTCTCGCATGAAACCCTTGGCAAATTAATTGATGGATGTGAACAATTATCACGCCGGTCCATTGAAATTCAAAGAAGTACTTGTATGCTTGATTCATGCAGGGTAGGCCTCCTAAATTTTATTGAAGTCTTGAGTAAGATATTACCTTCAACAATCATTTTCAAGATGATCTTGAGAGGAAAAAAAGAGAGCTACGCAATGCTTACCAAACTCGAGTGGCTAGGTCTGCCAAAAAAAAAAACTCGAGTGGCTAGGCAAGTGCGCGCACCCGGAAATTAGAAGATTTCTTTTCTTTTTTTGGGGTTTGAAAGTGGGAAAGTAAGCCTCAACTACAATCCCCACAGCCTTTGAGCAAATGATTAAAAATTATGTCCAATTGAAACCGGCAAAAGTAGTGTGATGCGACGTGGGTGGCATTGAAATGCAAGAAATGATTGATACATTAATATATATATATATATATATATATATATATGTATATATATATATATATATATATATATATATATATATATGTTTCCACTGGTTAGGTTAGGTGGCACTGAGTGCACTATGGGAAATAATAGAATTTCCAGAGTACTGGGAGAGAGACACAAAAAAGAAAATGAAGAAGAAGAAAAGGTGCACATTAGAAAGACCATGATCAGCGCTCATTACATGTACGTACATTTGCATCCAGCTACAAGCAAATGAGATTTTGCATTTCCTAAAATTTCGTCTAGACTCAAGATTCCTCGATCTTTATGTCCACTTCGTGCCTAAGGCTCGACCGAGATGAGGAGAATGTTTGGATCTAACTGATGAACGATGAACATCGCGGACTGGGTCCTCTGCAAATAAGCACATATGCATCAGCACCAGAATCAATGGGAGAAGCTGACGATCCATCTAATGAGATGAAACCCTAATTTGGTCAGAAAAATATGAAGAAAAAAGGGTTTTTTTTTTCTGTGAGGATAAAGAGGGTGGGATTCTGTTCTCTTCAATGGAGGACCCTCCATTATCCGGGACATTATTCATCTCTACAGCTGTGTTCTCTGTGTCATCTTGTGCCTGCGTTTGCGTGTGAAACAAACAGGACAGAGACAGAGCTCACATTACACAGCATCAGTAGATTACAAAACCCATCTCTCGTCCCCAAGTTCACAAGCTGCAATGACAACACACTCCCATGACATGACTTTGCATTGTGGGTACCTTCTATTCTATTCTATATATACACACATCTATCTAAGTACAATGGAAATTGTCTGATTCATAACCTATTGTATATGTATTGATTCAATTATAAAATTTCCGATTTTATTAATTTAACTTTAAATCTTTGTGCAAAATTCTAATGTAGTCTCTTCTGCTAATTTTCGCCAGAAATCACTCAAGCGATGACTAAACCCACAGGTCAACGCCAGTCAATACTTGACTGAAATAACTAGATTGAAATTTCAAGCAAATAATCATAATTAAATTGGTAAAATCGAAAAAGTTTAGGACCAAATTGGTATCCTTCAATAATACATCACATTATTCTTTCTTGTAGAGGTTTTCATTGAAGTTCTAGTCTAGAATTTTGCAGATGTCGATACATGCGATTCTGCACATTCACGACTGATAGCAATCCACATTGTAATTCACGAAGAATGTTATAATATATCAGGAAAAGTACTGGCTTTGTCTAGATTTTCCATACAACATGTGCACTTGATGACAAGGTTGATTGAAATTCTTGTTCGAGCTTGGGCATTATTTTGCTCTTTATTGTTGCTTCAGTGCCTGGGCTTTGGACACCACCCTTTCGCATTTGTCGTTTTACCTTAGTGTCAAGGTTTTTCGTGGTTTTTCGTCGTGCCTAAACTCAGTGATTAGGAAAATAATCTGGATTGCGATTGTTTAGGGAGAAATATTTTGATGCGTGGACTCCATTTGTTGTTCATCGTTCTTTCTTGCTGTCCATTTGAAATCTGTGGAATCTGGCCATGACATTTCTGTCATAAGAACAAGATAGAACGAACAGGTTAATTTTGTATGGTAGAGTGTCATGACACGGCATGTTATGACCACCCATCAGATGAAGATGGCTTGTCCTATTCTTGTGATGATAGTTTACTACTAAAAGTAAGAGATTTTATGTAGTACCGGTCTTTTTAACAGATTAACTTCATGGAAGTTAAGATATTGAAATAGGTTTAATTAACAGATTAGCTATAACTAGGTAAGATCTCCCAAACTTATTAGTGGGTCGGTAGTCCATGGCTATTCTTATGAACTCGCTATCAGAGGATGATGTAGCTAGGAAATCCCATGTGGCTGTCATGTACATGGCGACTTAGCAATGAGGAAAGGCCACATGGGAGACACATGGCATTGGAAACTAATTTATGGCGAGCTTAGAATTTGATGGGACGTCTTTTAAGGAGGTGGTAAAAGACTTCATTAATCGATACGAAAGGTTAAGAATCCAAGTGACCGATATGCCAAACACCAAAGACTAATGGGGCACTAATTTCAATTAATTCGTCAATATGTCACAAGCTTTTAATTGGGATTGACATACGAAGAGTGCTTACCAGCTAAACTCAATCTCTCTCTCTAATATGAGAAGGTATTTTTAATCGCGTGAGTCCAGTTCACATCTACCGTTAGATCATACGGATCTATACGTGCCCGTCTCATCGAACGGTACATGTAATTTGAGTCCAAATACGTGGGATGCATCCAACATCTTGTCCTCCCCACGCACGCTCACTTCCTAGTTCCTACAGTGTCACGGGCATCTTATAAAAGCAACGCCCTACATTTACGAACTTGTGGAAGTTTTCTCTCTCTCTCTCTGAAAACTGCCATGGCCACCGTGGCCCAGTCCCTCCTCTTCCTCGTCTCTCTCCAATGCCTCCTCACGCTCTCTTTCGCGGCCGCCGCCGCCGCCAGAAGGACCTACATCGTCCACATGAGCCACCATGAGAAGCCCTCCCTCTTCCCCACCCACCACGACTGGTACCTCTCCCGCCTCCTCTCTCTCCCCTCCTCCTCCTCCTTCCCCTCCTCCCCCACCCTGCTTTACTCCTACTCCGCCGCCTACCCCGGCTTCGCCGCCTCCCTCGACCCCTCCCAGGCCGCCTCCCTCCGCCGCTCCCCCGCCGTCCTCGGCGTCTACGAGGACGCCGTCTACTCCCTCCACACCACCCGCACCCCGGAGTTCCTCGGCCTCTCTGCCGAGCTCAGCGCCCACGATCCGAACCCGGACCCCAGTTCCGCGGACGTCGTCATCGGAGTCCTCGACACGGGCGTCTGGCCCGAGTCCAGGAGCTTCGACGACTCGAGCATGCCCGACGTCCCCGCCCGGTGGCGCGGCGAGTGCGAGTCGGGCCCCGACTTCGACCCGAGACTCTGCAACAAGAAGCTCATCGGGGCTCGCTCTTTCTCCAAAGGCTATCACATGGCCTCGGGTACTTACGAGATTTAGTTGATTTACCACATACTTTTTCCCATTGGTCAAAGTGCGATTCCAAAGGATGGGTCGGTGTCAAAATCAAATCTTGCTTAACTTTTGCACTTTTTCGTCTATGTAGGTGGCAGTTTCTTGAAGGACCCGAAAGAAACGGACTCGCCCCGGGACCAGGAGGGGCACGGGACCCACACCGCAAGCACGGCCGCTGGGTCGCGCGTGGCGAACGCTAGCCTCCTCGGCTACGCCAGCGGGACGGCGCGTGGGATGGCCACGCGGGCCCGGGTGGCCTCCTACAAGGTCTGCTGGAGGACCGGCTGCTTCGGGTCGGACATCCTCGCCGGCATGGACCAGGCCATACTGGACGGCGTCGACGTCCTCTCCCTGTCCCTCGGCGGCGGGTCCGCGCCCTACTACCGCGACACCATTGCCATCGGCTCGTTCGCTGCCGTGGAGAGAGGCATCTTCGTCTCCTGCTCCGCCGGCAACGCTGGGCCGGCACCTGCTACGCTCGCCAACGTGGCGCCGTGGATCATGACCGTCGGCGCCGGCACTCTGGACCGGGATTTCCCTGCTTACGCTGTTCTTGGCAACAAGAACCGGTTCACCGGCGTGTCGCTTTACAGCGGGCCTGGAATGGGGAATAAACTGGTCGGTCTGCTTTATGACAAGGGGTCCGATGGCTCGGGTAACTTGTGCCTGCCCGGTTCACTTCAGCCGGCCTTGGTGCGGGGAAAGGTGGTGGTGTGCGATAGGGGAACCAACGCACGCGTTGAGAAGGGCTCGGTCGTACTAGCTGCGGGTGGGATTGGGATGATACTCGCGAACACCGCGGCAAGCGGCGAGGAATTGGTGGCGGACAGTCACCTGTTGCCTGCCGTGGCCGTAGGGAGGAAGGTGGGGGATCTGATCAGGGAGTACGCAAGCAGCAACCCGAATCCGACCGCCACGATCGGCTTCGGAGGGACCGTGTTGGGCGTGCAGCCATCGCCGGTGGTGGCGGCATTCAGCTCGAGAGGGCCCAATCTGGTGACGCCGCAGATACTGAAGCCCGACGTGATCGGCCCGGGGGTCAACATTCTGGCGGCCTGGTCGGGGGCGGTCGGGCCAACCGGGCTGGAGAAAGATACGAGGAAGACCCAGTTCAACATCATGTCAGGTGTAGTATTCATTGCCCATGAACTTCTAGTGATTATGCTTAGAACTTCTAATTGATGCTTGGTAGGAATAGAAATTCAAATGACGCACACAAATTTGTAACTTGATTAACATCTCCTGTCAAGGAGGTTTTTTTCCTTTTCGTTTGACTTCTCTGCATAGTATAGGGTAGGCGCGTTCACCTGCAACACATAATCTGAAGATCCAAGAATGTATTTTTTTTTCCTGTCTGTAATTGTAGTTAAATCTGTGCAATGTGTGAGATTCAACAACCATCAAGTCCAATAATCAAATTGGGCTAGTTAGGTTGTGGACCTCTGTAGTTAGTGCATGCAAAGCGAGCATTAATATTCATTGTTTTTTTTTTTTTTTTGGTCGAAACATTAATATTCATTGTTAGCGCGTTAATTTAGCAGCTTAGCAAGGTCTAGTATCCAATGCATTAGTTGCAGCTTCTGGAGCCCTTCATGTACATGACATCATTACAAGCATGGACAGGGGAACTTTTCCACTTTCGATTGGTTAGCTGGAGGGCATTAGCAAGAGACTGTGGCTTTTGCCTTTCCTCTGCACGTGATCGAAAGCGAAAAAAAAAAAGGAGAGAGAGAGAGAGACTGGTGTAGTAGCCATCAGAGAGAGATAGAGACTGGTGTAGTAGCCATCACTGGTCTCTTATTATATAGCTTTTTCACCTTTAATGGACGTCCTACTGAGAAATGCAGAGATGCCTTTCTTGCTTTTCCTTAGAGACCATTAGCCAGCATTACTATAATGTGGTATGTGGCTGTGGGATTGTTGATAGCCCTGAATAGTTATGCCCAGGTTCTTTAGGCTGAATGGCAGAGCAGTACAGGTTTTTAGGCTGAGTAGCAGTGTGTGGCAGTAATCATAATCATATGTAAACAACATTTCAAGATTACCATTTGGGCTAAGTAGACCAGGGAAGTGAATTATGTAGATGAACCAAAGTGTTCATGGTTGATGATTTTGCTTGCTGTGAGTCTGATCCAAGTTTCTCATGTGGGTCTTTCACTACAGGCACATCCATGTCGTGCCCGCACATCAGCGGCCTCGCGGCGCTCCTCAAAGCCGCGCACCCGAATTGGAGCCCGAGTGCAATCAAGTCTGCACTCATGACCACCGCCTACACGCACGACAACACCAATTCTTCTCTCCGTGATGCTGCTGGAGGCACTTATTCCACCCCTTGGGCACACGGCTCGGGACACGTCGACCCCGAGAAAGCCCTCTCCCCTGGCCTGGTGTACGATATCTCGACTGACGACTATGTCGCTTTCCTCTGCTCGTTGGACTACACCATCGATCAAGTAAGAGCGGTGGCCAAGCGCCCCAATGTCACGTGCTCACGTAAATTCGCAGACCCCGGTCGGCTGAACTATCCGTCCTTCTCGGTCTTGTTCGGGAGCAAGAGGATCGTGAGATACACGCGCCAACTGACCAACGTCGGGGCTGCAGGATCAGTTTACGCAGTGACAGTGATGGGGCCACCGGCTGTGGAGGTTACGGTGAAGCCCACAAAGTTGGTGTTTGCAAAGGTCGGGGACAAGAGGAGTTACACAGTGACCTTCGTGTCCAAGAAAGGCATGACTCAGACGGTTAGGTCGGATTTCGGTAGCATCGTCTGGAGCAATGCTCAAAATGAAGTTCGGAGCCCAGTCGCGTACGCATGGACCCAAATCGGATGAGGGGCTGGCTGATGTTCGAGGTTGCTTCGGGCTCTACTTCGGCCTTGCATCAGCTAGAGCAACGCGTACTGCAATGTGAAGGGTTGTTTGGAAGAGAAAGTGGCGGTGAATTACCTGTGGTTGATGGACTCACGATCGGCAGTGACATTGGCGAGTCGAAGGTTGACGGACAGAGTGTGAGATTTGTATTAGTGTGACTGTAAAAGTAACGTAGTAGATTGAATTTGTAAAACATCCAGAAGAAAATGAACTCTGGATGTGAAGCTTCTGGGACCATTCTCTCGTCAAGAAGAGAGTATCAAGAGACAACAGTGTCAGTCAATTACAATATACTAAGTAAGAAACTAATTACAATGTGAAATATGACAGGCTTGGGCAAGCGATCTCCCTCAAAGGTCTGGATGTTCATACGTAATATTCCCGCTCTCTTGGTAATTCTCAACTGATGGACCGACATGGGCACAGCTTGTTCGGCCCGGCAGCCTGTCCATCGACCGCCCCGATGTTGGAATACCGGTACATATCACGTGCATGGAAGAGAAGTTAAGTGGCCGTCGTGATTACACAGAATATGAATGAAAGTCCCTCATGGAAGGAACCATACTAAATGCCACTGATGCATGCACCACACTCTGTAGTAATTAGGATTACTCGGAACCTGGTTTTTACCTGATAATGTCTTATGGAAAGGCCACGAGATAATAATACGTTGTATGCTATATCTACCGAACAGCAAAGTTCAATAAATTCATCGTTCTTTTAACCGAGATTGGGAAACTGAATAGCCTGTATGGCACCTTCTTTACTGCCCCCAAGAAGTTAAACAGGAGTTAATCCACTCTTAAATATGCCAGATTCATTCCTGCATGGACCTAGACTAGATTTAAGAACTTAGCCATCACTAGGGATAGAGACTACAAATTGCAAACACGGAGGCCAGAGAACCAACCGATATGTCAAAATATCAAAGGATGGAGAGAAGCCGAGAATTTGGGAATAAGATGTATACTGCTTTCTCACTTGTAACATTATATAATCATAGCCCTATGTATACTACATATATAGAATGCCCGAGTACAATATTATAGTTTTCAATTGATGAACCAATTAGGATCAATCAAGTACAACAATATCTTTAACACTTCCCCTCAAGCCGGCGGTCTATACACATCAAGAATGCCTAGATTGCTTAATAAATATGCATATTGCCTCTGACATAGAGATTTAGTAAAGATGTTTGTGCACTGCTCTGTCGTTCTTATTCCTCTTGTCTTGATTACTTCATTCTGAATCTTGTCTCTGATAAAATGACAATCAATTTCTATGTATTTCGTTCTTTCATGAAAAATCGGATTCATTGCAAATTTAAGTACAGCATCATTGTCACAAAATTTAATGGTTGGTTCTTTTATCCATACACCAAGATCTTGGAGTAATTCTCCTATCCAGACTATTTCACAACTAGTCTTTGCCTTTGCCCGATATTCCGCTTCGGCTGACGATAATGAAACAGTCGACTGTTTCTTTATCTTCCAAGAGAGCAATAAATCTCCCAATTTGATGCAAAACCCCATGACAAATTATCTACTCATAAAACAAGTAGCATAATCCATATCACTATACGCCGTCATTCCCAAACTTGGGTATCCCTACAAGTACTTAATCACTTTCAATGCAGCATACATGCGGGACTATTTTGGATTATGCATGAATTGGCTAAGAATCTACATGGCATAGCATATGTCGGGTCTAGTCACGATTAGATAAATGAGCTTTCCGATGAGTTTTTGATAAATAGAAGGGTCTCTGAGCAAAGGATCCTTATTCAAGGGTGATAATCCTTTGTCATACTCAGTTATTTTCAACTTAACATTTTGTTTTATTGCAATAAATGCTGGTTTGGATCTCGATAATCTTGCTTCTAATATGATCTTCAAGACAAATTTGTATTGACTAAGACAAATTCCCTTATCTTATCGTGCAATCTCTCTTCCAATGAAATATTTAGGAGGACCCAAATCCTTAATTTGAAGGCGAAGTGCAGGTACCTTTAAACTTCTCAATGACCTTTTCATCAATTCCCATAATGAGTCTATCATCAATGTATATAAGCGAGTAAATCGAAGATGTACCTTGATTCCAAGTGAAAAGAGCATAGTCGTGTTTGGATTGCCGGAATTTTGCAGTTATAAGTGCAGAGGTGAATTTGGCATACCATTGACAAGAAGCCTGCTTAAGTCCGTATAAGGATTTATGGAGACGACACACTTGATTCTCCCCTTATTTGCATAAACCTAGTGGAAGATCCATGTAGATTTTCTCTTCTAAATCTCCATGGAGAAAGGCATTATGAATGTCCAATTGACGAAGGGACCAATCACAAAGAGCGAAACAGAAAGGAACGAATAGTGACTTCCTTTGCTATTAGTGAAAAGGTTTCAATATAATCAAAACATTCATGCTGTGTGAAACCCTTGGCCACAAGTCCTACCTTATAGCGTTTAATAAAACCTTCATGCCGTGTGAAACTTTCAACAGAACCGTTTTGTTAGGGGGTATATATGAAAGAACTCTCATGAAGAATGCCATGTGCATTGAATAGTGAAGAACATTAATGATTAAAGAATTCTCGAGCATTATCAGTTCAAACTTGCTGGACAGATCGATGGAATTGATTTGGATAAGAGTGAGAAAGTTTCGAAAATGGGAAAGAACTTGTCCTTTGATTGCATTAGAAATACCCAAGTGGCTCGTGTTTGATCATCCACAATGGTAAGAAAAAAATGAGATCCATCACGATGCGGAGTTAGGGGTGTCAATGGGTCGGGTCGGGTTTTGATGTTACCCGACCCAAATCATAAAGGGTCACATACTATGACCCCACCCGACCCGACCCTAAACACATTAGACCTGCATTGAAAATTTGGGGTCGGGTCGGGTTTCTGGGTTTTCCTCTTTTTTTTTCCACCCCCCTTTTCTTTAGTATAATTTTTTTTGAAGTAAAAGACCATTTAACTTCTGAAGAAAAACAAATCTGAAAAGATAGTGCCTTCAGCCTTAAGGCTTTAGGAACTTTTACTATAAGCAGAAATTGAAAACGAACTTACTCGTAGGCGAGCAATCCACCATAAATCGTAGACATATACATTGGAACAGATAAAGATGTAGCAGGAATAACAGCTGAGGCATCATCCCAAAATTAACAAATTGTAGAAAAAAAATATCTAACATGGGGAGTAGCATTCCAAATGGAGAGACACTATTTGGGAAGAAAGCAAATTGGCTCTCTAACTCCTAAGAAACAATTGGATACATATCAAAAAGGTGGAAATTCTTGGCAAACTGCAGCTTGAATACGAGGAGACAGAAGCCCAACTACAAGCAATAAGATAAGAACTTTGTTAAATTCGCACACTATAACCATAATGTAGACATGTTCAGTACAATGGTTTCTATCAAAGAAAGAGGTAAAATTCCAGACAAGAATGAAACATACAAACATTGGATATGCTCTCAAACAAGCAAATATAATTTCCAATGCGACAAATTTGGTAAGAAGAATTAGTACTTATGTCCTTAGACTAGAAAGTTTGTTAATGTTCTGTTTTCTGCAGCAAACGAGGTTAAGCCTATGGTAGTGCTATATCCATTTGCAATCAAGAGGCACCACCAGGGGTCCTTCAAAAATCGAAGAATCTATGTGTTTGGTGAGCAAGGAAGCTAGCAATGCTTGTATATGAATTTAGCACAAAATTGAAAAATCTTAGAACTAGAAGATATTGTTAGGATTGCAAAAAGAGAAATAGGACTTACACAAGTTGCATATTATAAAATACTAACCTCTAATATGTCAATCATCGAGAGAAGTCAATATTGAGTTTGACTCCGTGGTCGCATTTGGCAACTCTACAATAAATTCACGACAAAAATGAGAACTAACATATGCATTAAAATAAAGAAAGGTATAAATATTCTACAATCACATTTTCGCACCCGACTCAAAGATTTCAAGGTCTTTTAAGTCCTCCTCAATCGAACATAAAAGTGGCGCGGATCGTAATCAATCTTGAGCACATATAAGAGCCTCCGCCATGGTTGAGGTCAAGGAACTACGAAACACATCCAACACATGACCTCATGTGCTAAATGCCGCCTCCGATGCTATGGGCACGGCTAAAATATCTCGAGCAATGGTAGAAAGTATAGGATATCTCTATGAATTTCCTTTCCACCAGCTTAAGATATCAAATTCAGAATTATAACGTTCACATGCTTCCTCCAAGTACTTGTCCAGTTCAGATTTTTCATCCAAATACTGTTGTCTAGTTTGGCTAAAATATATTTCAGTCATAATATCAGTACCAACCACCGGGGACCTTGACATGCTTACCATCCTTGTGCTCTTTAGTCTCAAGTTGCTTTGAGGGCATACACCCGTGCGATATTACTTAAACAATAATGTCAAAGATGTTATCACTTTTTCTTGTAAAGTTTTTGCCTCATTGCTTTCATAAACATGACTAATCATCCACTTTACATAATCCCACTTATATCGCGGTCAAGTACGCAAGCAATGAACAAAGTGAGATTTATGTTGTTCACGTTGCTAAAATACTTACGGAATTTCGATTTCATTCTTTGAGCCATTTCTAGCAAGTTTTGGTCCTCATTTCCATAATATCTCTCAATCATCATATAAATCCCATACACGTCCTTCGCCATATTATTGCTAGTGACATAAGAAGAACTTGAAACTTTTATAGTTGTATCAAAGAACAACTTCAGAAAAGGAAGAAAGTGATGTGCATAATTCCAATCCTCACTAATGGGCAACAATTTCCCCTTGGAAATCTCTTGGGCATATTTACTATTCCGAAGTTCCATATTGCTAAAAGCTCTTTCAAACTTCAAAGCTAATTCCAACATCATATATGTTGAGTTCCAACAAGTTTCCACATTTAAACATACAAAACTCTTCGACTCCATATTCTCTAACTCAACAAAACCCTTGAACTTTCTTAGCTTGCTAGAGAAAAATCTCACATAACGTACGGCTGAACGTATTCTAGCAATTGAATCGTTTATATCTTTTAACCCCTCTTTAACAATCAAACTTAATATATATGCATAACACCTCACATAGAGTAACTCACCTCTCAATAACAGAGAATTCCAAGAGTTAAGTATCTTTTTCAGGTATTGAACTTCCAAGTCATTCGAGTTAGCATTATCTACAGTGATAGAAAAAACATTATGGATTCCCCAATCAGTCAAACATTTCTCAATTGCTTTTCCTATTATCTCAGCAGAATGACCTGAGATCTGACAAAAATTTAATATCTTCTTCTGCAATTTCCAATCGACATCAACAAAATGAGAAGTCAGACACATATAACTTAAGTTTTGACAATATGTCCATGTGTCAGTTGTTAGACATACTCTAGGAGACGTCTCGGAGAAATATTTCTTCAATTTACTTCTTTCCTCCATGTATAAATCATAACAATCATGCATCAATGTGTCGCATGACGAAATTAAGAATTTTGGCTGGATTCTATTCACAAATCGACGAAATCCCTCATGCTCTACCAACTTAAAAGGCAACTCACTAAGAATAAACATAATCGTTAATTCTTTTCTGCTAGTATCTTGATCAAATTTCCAAGGACCTGATGAATAACCACCCCCAACAACTTGACTCAAGGCACTTTTTTGCCTTTTTCCGACGTCTACATATGGATATTCCTTACATCTAGCCAGATAATGATACATTAAGCTAGTCCCTTAACCCCTAGCACAACCAATAAGGGTGCTCCCAATATAAACATTCAACATTTTCTTGAACATGAATCTTTTTAAAATGTTCCCACATTGTAGATCTCCTCCTTCTATTTGTGACATTAGAAGCACCCGCTGAAGACATCTAGCAATCCTTATATTTGTAACACTTAGAGCCTGGAAATTATTATTTCAATAATTTATAGTAAGCCACCCTTAATCAACATTAGGAATGCATAAAAAAAAAAAATAGTGCCATTGGAGTATGAAGCATTTAACCATACAGCCTAATTACATGTCAAAGAAATTGTTACAATTGCAGAATAATGACAGAGTGGAAAATCTCATCAATGAGTGTGTGAAATCATGGTTAATTTTTACCTCTGATTCAACACAATTTTTCTCCTTTTGTCCCTGGTAATATCAGCTCAGAAAATCTTAAAAGACCCAACAACAAAATCGGCATGAAAGAAAAACAGAAACCTGAAACAAAAACGTGCAAAGAGCACAAAATTCATGAACTTGAAGATCAAACATCAATTTTGACGGATGCCTTAGATGCTGCTGGTGATAAAGTAAAAGGGAAAAAAACCGATATGAAGACTAAGTAGACTCACCATTTCACTATGCTATTAGCTAATTGGGATGAGTGAGGACACCCTTGGAGAATCTTATGAGAAGGAATTTCCACATACTCATGGAGAAAATGCCACTTTAAATCATAGGTACAAACAAATGGTTCACAAGCGATTGTTCATCTTTCCACTTCTCATCACCCCCAAGGTGCTTTAATATCCGAGAACAAAAGAAATAGCTGTAAAAGTAGAACCTCATCAATCAAGGTAATCTTCTCGTTCAACCTAAAGTTAGTACACATTAGTTCCGACAACTCTGCAGTCAATTTCCATGCTACCTAGACAAGGTGATAAAATCAACCTAAACCTATAATAGCCTCATAAGTCCTGATAATCCTGCTATACATGCTCTACGACTGCTAAGATAACATAAGGAAAATTCACCACCATTGACATGAAACCTAATCAAAAGCTGCTATAGTTATCTCGTTACACCATAACAAACTAGTAGAAGAGAATAACTTAGCAGATATTTGCGCCTAACAGAATCACAAGCTGATAAATATAACGGAGAACTAAACATGCTTCATTGAACATGCAGAAAAGCTCAAATTAGTCTCATCTCATTTCCTCCATGTGCAAACACCAAACATCCAAAATCAAACGAACAATAGTGACTCAAACCTCGAATCACCAGAATACACATGCATTAATCCCACCAAGAAT
This sequence comes from Eucalyptus guilfoylei, assembly GCA_016097605.1. Taxonomy (NCBI): domain Eukaryota; kingdom Viridiplantae; phylum Streptophyta; class Magnoliopsida; order Myrtales; family Myrtaceae; genus Eucalyptus; species Eucalyptus guilfoylei. The sequence goes on along the minus strand of CM027862.1, from coordinate 5,071,374 downwards.
CAACCACTGAATAAACTGATCAATCAACAACAAGAATGGATTAATGTTAAAAGGGGTCCAATCACCTGGACTCTGAAGATATGGCAATTAGAAGCAATGAAGACCTAACTTGAAGATCCTTAACCGCATTCCTCGCCTCCAACATTATCTCTCTTCCATTTCAAGCGGGAGCACAAAGGGTCAAAGAAATCGATGAGTGGGTGAGGTTAGAATTTGAATTCCATTTCTCAGCTAGTGGAGCATGAATCTCACTTTTGAATCAGTCGTCCCATCGTCGTCCACCAGAATTAAGATAGAAACAGACCACCAGATGATGCTCGACCCCTCAATCTCTTCCCCTTTTCTTTGTGCTCAATTTCCACCCTCCTCCTCTTCTTACCCCAATGCCTAATCGCACCACGTCCTCGGCAACCTCGTTGGCTTCCTCATGTGAGTATGGAATGGAATTGCTCGACCTCCCTAATATCGCGGCAACCAATTACAAAGACAACTCGTACAAAGAGATTTGACTGGTCGGGAGCCTCAACCACTCCTTTGAACAGCGAACCTCTGAATCTGAGCACTGTTCCCAAAGTCCCAATAGCCAAACCAGATAAATAGAGAGAGAGAGAGAGAGAGAGAGAGAGAGAGAGAGAGAGAGAGAGAGTTCACACCTTGAGAGAAGAAAAGCTGCAAGAAAAGCTTTCAAGGGAGACGAGGGTCGGCGCGAGTGGAGCGTCGCAGTGGCTGCAAATGCCGAACCAGCGGTCGTGAACTCAGGCAACAGAAGCTCCTTCAAAGATCCTACCGTGAAGTGAAGCCCTAGAATGTGAGGAGCAAAGAAGAGGGCGGCAGCGAAGTCGACAAGAAGGCGCGATCGTCGATGGCGGCAAAGTCGACGAGAAGGAGAAGGCACGGTCGTTATATCATCGAGAGGAGAAGTTGGAGTCGATGAGGGTCTGATGTGTTTGGCTTTAGATGAGAGAATGTACTTGTTTCATTGTTTGGGGTCAATAACGTGTTTCAAGGCTGAACAATGTTCCGACCCTAACCTGGCCCAAAAAATATTTATTTACTTGTTTTATAATCATTACCCAAATAATATTAAGACCCGAAACATGTACTTAATTTGTTTCATGTTCGGTTTGTGTTTGGGTGGTGTTCGGGTTGGGTCGGGTCGGGTTTTTGGACACTCCTATGCGTAGTGTGATATGGTCCCCATATGTCCATATAAAGAAGAGAGAGAGGTGCATTAGCATGTGATGTGCTTTGCGAAAAAGGTAATTATTGCTGTTTAGCTAGAGGACAAATAGGACACTTGGGGTGATGAAAGGACACCGATGAGATAAATAAATAAATAAATAAATAAGTATTTTTTATTGATAAGGTGCCCTTATCAAAGGGAAAATGTGAAATATCGAAATCTTTGGAAATATCAATCCAAAAATAAGGTCCCTTGTGAATGTTACCCAAGCCTATCAGTTTCTCAGTCGAAATGACTTAAAAGAAACAAATGTCAGAATCGAAGTAGACCCGACAAGAGTTATCTTTACAGAGTTTAGAAACAGAAGTAAGATTGAATTGGAATTCGGGTATAAGTAAGACATTTTTTAGAGTAATGGAAGAATTGAGTTGAACTTTCCCAACTTTGGTGACAGAAGTGTTGTTTCCATCTGGAAGACGCACTGAGGTATGTGAAGAGTATTTATGAATAGTGGAAAATAAACACTCATCATAGACTATATGATCACTAGTACCTAAATCAATAATTCATGCCTTATGTGAAATGATATTTGGATAATGAGGAGTACTTGCATAGTTTGCCATTTTATCATGTGTCCCCCGTTGGCTTAGAGCCCTCTTAATTTGCCGAAATTGATCCTTATTGACCAGCCGATGTGCATTGGTATGTGTCGTGACTAAAATGTCTTGTTCTTTCTTTTGTCATTTCCCTAATTTTTCATGTAATTTCCAATAATTTTCTCGAGTATGGTAAGGACGTTTGCAATAGTCACAGAAATTACCTTTCCCTTGTTGGAAAAAATTTGGCTATTTGATCCTCTCCACGTGGGTGCTGAGGTGGCTCGGTGTCCACCTTTCGATCTGGAGGTTACGAGAATAAGTCCTAAGCTGTCCAATCGCACAGGATATCTTGAGCCATCCGATCACCCGATCTCACAAAGGCCATCGAATCCTACGATCAGATCTCAGAACATTCATCCCAATTAAAGCTCAAGAGTGCCCTAAGCTATTGGATGAACCTATTAAATCTCGTCCATTCAATTCAGAAGAACAGATGTCTTCTTCTTCCTCCAATTTTAGGGTTTGTCAACCCTAGCTACCTCTTGAGTTCCCGAAGCTTCCATGGCTAGATCTTGTCACGAGCGAGTGTTGGTTTGGTGTTGCTTTGGCCATGAGGATGACTCGATCCTCGACCTTGAGATATTCCGATGAGGCCAGCTGTTGCGACTCCTCTTGCATTGCGAGTTGGTAGATTCAACCGAGGGAAGGGACAGGTTCCATGACGAAAATATGGCTACGAAATGGTAAGTAGTTCTCATTTAGGATTAACAAGAAGCGTGTTACCTTTTCCCTTTCTCTGATTGTGTGGTATTGGACCCAGGGTTTCTTTGGGCCCCCATAATTTTCCTTCGGCCATTTCCAATTCATTCCACAAGGCTGATGATCAATTGAAAATCGTAGAAACTGAAAGACTTCCTTGTTCTAATTCGGTTAAGGCTTGGGTTATGGAAAAAAGAAAATTGCTCTATCGAGCTTTCCATATATCTCCTTAATGTTTTCCCAAGACGTTTGTGCATCTTCCATCAGAGGGAGGCCAACGGCTACTTGAAGGGTGAGACAGTTTTCAACCTACACCTGGACAAGCTGGTTGCACTTCCTTTAGTGTCATGCGGGAATGATGCTATTAATGAATCCCTCCTTATCTTTCATAATCAACACTCGCCGGAGCTCCCGTGACCAAAGAGATTAATTTTCCGGTGCTGAAATTTGCTGTGAAATCAACCGCAGTTTAGGTCCGTTGGCGGCGGTCATGTACAGGGGATCCCCTGGCTCTAGTCAGTCGCCGGTGAGACCTGCAAAGGGAAAGTAGCCGGGTCCATAATTCGGGTATGGAAAACTCAATGGACCCAGATTAGCTTGATTCGGAAAGGACCAACCCGGTCCTTGTCCTGGGTTGGAAGGTTGCCCTCCCCCTGGCCCGTTGTTTTCCATAGAGCCCATAGCATTCTGGACTGGTTGGACTTGAACGGGAATTCACTAAACACAGGATGCTGGGAATAATTGCCCTGAATTGGGCTAAGGAGGGCCTGAATTGGGTCGAATTGGGCCCGAGCCTTCTTCAATAGGCTGTACGTAGTCCTATTCATCAGTTTGTTGTTCTTCCTGCAAAAATTGTCAAGGATCCGAAGGTAAGTTCTCCAAACCTTGATTGTTGGAAGCAACTTTTGATTCACCGGACATCCCTGATTTTGAGGCTTGATTTCTCGGCATGATTTCTCCCTTTGTTGATCAGTTCTAAGAAAAAAGAGATATGCTTCACACGTTCTGTGTGTGAAGAAAAAAAAAACGAAGAAGAGGATTTGTTTGGTATTTAGAGTAACGCGAAAGCTAGATTGAAAAAGACTGCCCTGATACCATGTTAAAATATTAAATGATGGAAAGAAGTCAATAATTTGCAAATAAGATGTATATTGCTTTCTTCTCACTTGTAACATTATACAATCGCAGCCCTATATATAATACTTGTGGTTAACTTAATTAAGGAGAAAAAATATTCTAAAGATATACAAAATAAAAGGAAACAGATTCCCAAAGTATACAATATTCTAGTTTCCAGTTGATGAACCGATGAGGATCGATTAAGTGCAACAGTATCTTCAACACAATACACACTAACAATAGCAACGCAAGAAGAATCTTTGACTATAAAGACTGGAACTCACAATGTCGTCAAGAGTTAGTCCTCTTTCGGGTTTCTGAGCAACCGGAGATCGTCCGGCCATGGCTTCTCCCGTAGCCCGGTTAACGTTCTTAGCTCTTTTTCTCCTCGCCTTCCCTTGGGCAACGGCCAAGAAGACCTACGTTGTTCAGAAGAGAGAACAAAGCATCCCCGTGACATTCAACACCAGCCGGGATTGGTACAGCGCAAACCTCCAATCCCTCGCCTCTGGTGCTGGTGCTGTCGATCTCCTTTACATCTACAGCGACGCCTTCAATGGCTACACCGCGTCCCTCTAGCCGGATCAAGCAGAGGCCCTCCAGTCATCGGATGCAGTGCTTGGGGTCTATGAGGACATCACGTGCCATCTCCACACAATGCGGACGCCGGGCTTCTTGAAAGTGGAAGATGAATTCGGGCTGTGGCCTGGCACGGGAACCATTCGATGGAGGCTGATCAACCAATTCACGAAGTAATCATCGGTCTTCTTGGCATAAGGGTTTGGCCCGAATCAAAGAGCTTTGACGACTCGGCGTTCCCGGAGGTTCTGGCCGAGTGGAAGGGTGAATGCGTCAGGGGACCGGATTTCGATCCTTCCCTGTGCAACAAGAAGCTCATCGGCGCTTATTTTTCTCTAAAGGCTATGACAAGGCTATAGGTAACCTTGTGAACCGAAGGACCTTAAAAGAAATGGCAGGCAAAAATGCATCGAGTACTTGACGAGTTCATATGGATATTAATGTGGTAACATTCACTGTGCAGGTGGTAACATGACAGAGGTGCAAACCCCTCGGGTCCATGATGGACATGGGACTCACACGTCGAGCACCACCGCAGGCTCCCCAGTGGCCAATGCCAGCTTGCTCAGCAGCGCAAGAGGCGTCGCTCGGGGCATGGTTCCCCAGCCCCGGGTGGCCAGCTATAAAATATGCTGGAAATCGAGCTGCATGAGCTCCGACATACTTGCTGCCATGGACCAGGCCATAAGGGATGGCGTGGACGTGCTGTCTCACTCTCCCTTGGTTTAACTGACCTGACATACTATGATGCTGCCATCGCTATTGGAGCCTTCTCGGCGATGGAGAAGGGTCTCTGCCTCCGCCGCCGGAAACGAGGGTCCTCAACTAGTCACGCTCTCGAATGGAGCCCCCTGGATCATGACTGTAGGAGCGTCTACCATGGACCGCAACTTCCCAGCCTATGCATTGCTTGGCAACAAGATGCAGTTCACTGTAGCATCGTTGTGCGGTGCCCCAGGAATGGGGAGCAACCTGGTTGGCCTGGATTACAACAGGGGAAACGCAAGCATACCAAGCAACTTGGGCATGCCGGGCTCACTTGAACCCAGTGTGGTGCACGGGAAAGTGGCGGTCTGTGACAGAAGGAAAAGTTCTTGGCCAGAGAAGGGCGCAGTGGTGCGTGATGCCGGCAGAGTGGGAATGACACTTGGGAACACAGCAGAGTACGGCAGCGAGGAGTTGCTGGCAGACTGCCACCTGATACCGACCATTCACATCGGTGCAAAGCAGCTAACGCGATCGAGGAATATGCCAAGACCGATCAGAACCCTACGGCCCTCATCGGCCCTGGTTGTTACCGGCGCACCAGAGGTTGATGTCAGGCCGACACCAGTGGTGGCTGGGATCAGCTCAAGAGGGCCATACTACACGTCCATGCAGCTCTTGAAACCTGACGTGATTGGCCCAGGTGTCAACATCCTGGGCGCTTGGCCGGACGATGTGAGCCCTACGGAATTGGATATTGAGAAAAGGAGGGTCCAGTTCAATATCCTCGCAGGTTCATTGACAGGACACACTTCTCTCGTCCTTCCTCTGTTGAGCAAACAATCAAGCACTTGGCGTACGCTCTCCAGGAGTCTAAATCTTTTCTAACGGCTCCATTTTCAAGTACTTCCGTGTCTTGCCCACACGTCAGTGGCGTCGCCTCGCTGCTCAAAGCTGCACACCCAAATTGGAGCACAAGAACACCCAAATTGGAGCACAAGCGCAATCAAATCGGCGCTCATGACCACCGCCTACATCCACGACGACACCCGGAACCCCATCATGAAATTAGTCGATGGAACCCCATCCACCCCATGGGCCCTCAGAGCAGGCGACATTGACCCGAGGAAGGCCCTCCGCCAGGCCTTGTCTACGATCTCGTCACTGACGACTACATCGCCTTCGTCTGCTCACTCAACTACACGATCGAGCAGGTCCAGAGGGCTGTGAGGCAGACAAACATGACCTGCTCGACGAAACTGTCCGACCCGGGACAGCTTAACTATCCGTCATTCTCAGTCGTGTTTAGGCCCATCAAGAATGTGGTCTAGTACATGCGCGAGGTGACCAATGTGGGGGACGCCGGGTCGGTGTACAAGGTGGTGGTGGAGGCGCCAAGCACAGTTGTGGTGAGGGTGAGGCCAAGGAGGCTGGTGTTTGGGAAGGTGGGGGAGAAGCAGAGGTACAACGTGACGTTCGTGGCAAGCAACAGGACGGACGAGGCTCACGGTGGGTCAATCACATCTAGGGACCAGCAGCATCACGTGAGGAGTCCAGTCGGGTTCCTGTGGGGAGAACCGTGAACTTGTGGAAGGTTTACGTTTGGGGAGAAAAGCAGTTGTACATGCTGTAAATTGGTTGAAGAAGAATGTGTACAATCGTGATGGTGATTCAATACAGGGAAGTGGGGTCATCTGTTATTTTGCTCTAGAGTTCGAACTAAACCGAGCATGCGTTGCTTCTCTCTCTCTCTCTCTCTCTCTCTCTGTGAAGATGCAGAATGCAATTCTTGTCTTCTCAATCAGAGTGCATCACACAAAAGAACATGATAACATAAAACATAGCATGATCATGCCTTCATTCGTCGAACTGACAGCCAAAAGACAAAAACTTGAACTCATACAGTCATATGAATACCATCAATTGCCGCTTTGATTGCAAACTTAACTCATCGCAGATCCATTTTGCTCAAATCGGCAATTGCATAGGGATATGGGGTATGGTGCAAGATGCTTGCTCCATATTGGCAACCTCTCTGCTTTCGTTATTGATTGTGACATTCTTCTGTCTAGGATGTGTGGTGCCAACCAGAACAAAGGGAGGAAATATGCATTACCAGAACGAGAAAGAAAGAATTTCCGTATAACCAAGCCACATTTCTCACTCTTATCCTGCATGTAGCTACATCTAGGTCCAGTAATGTGCTGGCTAGTTTCTCCAATCACTAGCCAAAAAGCAACCATTCCAATCCAAAACACAAAACATATCTATAATCTGATACTTTGTCATTTATTCGTTCATTCATTTGCAATCTGACAGTTTCTACGTTCTTCTGAAAATGAGAAATAACAATGATGGTGTCAGAAGCACAGATAGCATGTCACAAGCCAATCTCACAAGTATCCTATGTCGACCTTCAATATGAAAAAAGCAGCAGCATTTGGAGATAATGGACTCTCGCAAAGATAATTCAGTACTGTACATCGAATGGATACATTCTTAAGGCCCAGCTTACAGCTCAACTATTCTTATGTAACTTTTTCAATGTGCAACACTAAAATGAGCTACATGATCCAGGCAACATGCACAAAGCAGTGTCTGTGGAGAGAAGGGGGCATCCATATTTCAAAACACATTACCCTGAGCAGAGTTCCCATGCCTCATGCCTTGACCGTCAACTAAGACCATTCAATGGGACCACACCCATAGATGTGCTTAACCTTGAAACCAGAAAGACCAGATAAATTGACATAAGGCCGATCCCCAACATCTTGTTTGGTCGCATGTCATGTCGTGGCAAGACAATGAGTGACCAAAGAATTCCGCTCATCAGAAACCCCATCGTGTAAAATAGACTGCTATCCTGGGGGACTACGAATGATGCAGGTCTACTAGACCAGGCTCCAAGAAACAGTGAAACTCCCAGACCAGCAAGAGTGTTAAACATAGGCCCAGCATAACAACCCGACATTGCAATCTGCACACCATCTCCACCATTCATTGCCAATGCTACATTTGACATCAGATCACCCATAGAGTTTCCCCAGGCCAAAACTGTCAAACCAAGGATAGAAGGATTTATGCCAAAAATAACACCCAGAGCTACCAGCAAAGAAACAAGCTCATTTGCGACAATGTAGAACCAGATTATACTCATGAAGAATCCCCCAAAGACCCAAGGAAATAAGAACTTGCGTGGTGGTTGATCAGCTCTGGTGTACACATATGCAAAAACACCAAGTACACCCCCAGAACATATGCCAATAGCATATGCGATTTCTCTGCTCAGATTTCCAACATCGTCTTGCGTGTTCCATAAAAATGCCAAAAGAATAGGTGCTAATGAAGCACTGGCGACAGCATATGTCTTTGACCATCTTTCTTCCTCAACTATAGGGATTGTCAGCCGCCTTGGTAGTGTCAGCGGCATCTCCAGTAGAGAAAATAATTTCGACCATGTGAAGGAAGAATTTCCATTGGCCATTTCATCATCATTCCAACCCCACAACTGCTTTGGGCTATCCGGATTGACTTTGACAGCCTCATTTGAATAAATTGCAACATTTGAAGCCCACATCCAGTGCGGCAACTCGCTTTGCAGATGAGGTACATCACCATCAGAGTTTGACTCAATCAGTGAGGCATAAATAGATTCGTCTTCCTCACTTCCTTGAGAAAAGATACTTCCTCTGACAGGAAGTAAAGGCGTAACAGAATCTAGCCTTAATTTCCTGGCTTGTTTCCTCAGCATCTCATTGGCAGCAACTGCAAAGGCATAGAGCCCATATATGGAAACAAATGCAATAGCACCCCCAACACTGACCTCGCCAACAATCAAAATAATACCAAGGCAAATCAAAGTGAAGAGGAAGAAGGATACATCTCTGAAAAAACACCTCCTATCAATCTGGACCCTCTGCTCTGCCACAGAGAAAGAAACAGCCCCCACGACAACACAAGTAACAAAAACAGCACCACCCAACACGCTATTGAGACCCACTGCCCCTGCATCTTTCCCCATAAATGCAGCAATGCTGGCAAACACATCAGGAGCCCCATTACCAAGCGGAAGCAGAGAAACCCCTGCAACCGTGGGCGGCAACTTCAGAAGACTAGAAAGCTTCTCCAAACTACAACAGAAGTAATCTGCTGCAGTGTTGCCCAACAAGTAAAACAGAGCAACCAGCCACAGTGCCAGCACGGCATACCCCACACCCGTGAATTTCTCGCAATCACAGTAGAAGAACGAAATGTAATGGAAGAACCCACCGGCGTTACACTCAGGATTGGCGATCAGATACTCGCACTTGCTCTTATAACCTTTGTGCTCATACAAACCAGCGCACAATTTAGGATTCTTCACAGTCAAATCATTACCGACGGACTCGTCCACACTCACCGTCCCATTCAACCCGGTAGCATTAACTTCAGCAACCCTCCGGTGTATCACCTTGAACCGATCAACCCGATCAGCAAAACCCCTCGAGCGCCAACCAGGAGGCAGGACCGAAGGCGAATCCCCCAAATAGGAACCCCTCCTAAAGAATTCATCTTGCGTATAGAACATGTATAACAAGACCGCGGCGCAAATCCCATTGAAGACCCCGCGGAATTTAGGGTTTCCGGCGAAGCCATATCGCCCGGGCTCCGCCATACTCCTTCGCCCTTCAGCCCCCCCACCCCCACCCCCCAAAAAAGACCCACTAAACAGAAAAGCCCCAAGCTACGATTTTGCGGCACCCAGACTTTCCCGAAGACGAAGATCAATCGAGGGTCTCAACGGAATTGAAACCCCAGAACGCGGAACGATCGAATTGGAAACTCGATCGGCCAAAGAACACCAGATGAAGGGCGACGAGCGGGGACAGCGGGAAATTTCCCGAGATCGTGTCGGCGCCTGAAGAGCGAGAGGTACCTGAGGGGGGCCGCAGCTTCTGGGTAGTTTCTCGAGATTTGTCCGGTCGGGGTGGGTGGCTTGGCCGGTTCTTCGAGCGGGTGTCGTCTCGCGCGAAAGGACGGACCGATCGACGCGGGAGCGAGAGGCGAAGCCGCGTCGGACAAGGCGGGCGGCGGATTGGGTACGACGTAGAATCGAGAATTTGTCGTCGCGAATGGCGCTAGAATCGGTTCCTAGCTTCCATGGAGTCGTAACTTGCCCCGTCGTTCGGTCGTGTATTTTGACGCTCTGGTTTGAGGCTTCGAGAGCTGGTTGGTAAGGTGCAATGGTCTCGCTTCCGATAGGACGAAAATCCCAAGCTAACACATTTATTTCTTACAATAAATTTAATTAAAAATCTTAAACCAATATATTCATGATAAATTTATCCTAAATTAATATGAATATCAATATGAGATTATCATATAAATTGAGTTATTGTTATATATTATTTAATTTAATAAATTTATAATAAAATTTGATGGAAACTAATGAAAGGTAAATATGTCGAATAATGTATAATTTGTAATTTTTGGTAATCTAAAAATTAATTATATGATAAATTTCTCATAATTGTACCAATTTGAGATTTTTACTGACCTAAAAATTGGTTTGGGGTAAATTTAATATATGTGTACTAGTTTAGGGTTTTTTTATGATATTAGCCATTTAATTAATGAAAAAAAAACTAATTCATTTTTTACCTCACAAATTTTTACGTTGGAAAATTCTTTTCTTGTGGAATTAGGATACTTTTCTTAGAACGAAATACGACTTCACGAAACGCGGAGGCTCTTTTCAATATGAACGACAGTTAATTTCCGTGAATGGGCTGGGCGCTTGCATAATTAGCTTCCATTTTTGTTGCAAAAGATAACGAATTGTAATTTGATGTATAACTTTAATTGGATGGAATATCCAACACTAGTTTCTCTCCTCCTAGAAGGCAAAAGAAAAAGATATATTTTGCTGAATGAACATTTACTTAAATTTGGAAAGAAGAAAATAAGAGAAGCATTCTAAACTTCCCCCGAAGAATAGAAAGAGCAAAGTTGGCAATTGCACGATAAGAACAATTAAGGAACTTTCCCATTTGTGGCTTCTTCCTAGAAAATAGGTAGACTTCCTTCTTTTACTTTTGTTGTCCTTTTCCTTTGTCAATTCTACGATCTTTTTTCCTCTTTGAAATTAGACTACTAAAGGTGTAAATGATAATCATTCTATTTTAAAAATCAATTTCTAAGTAGAAATTAATTTTTCTATGTCTATTATCTAGACAAAATTCTGAACAAAAATACACGTTTTATAATGATATAAAATTTTTATCAAATGAATTTCCTCTCCCGAATGGTGGTGGGAGGCAGCCGATAGGCAAGGAGGCTAGCAATCGACGATCGATGGACGATGTTTAGCATGTGGCGGCTAGCGATCGGCAATCAATGTTTGACTACCGTGCATCCGACGACGGCAACCTTGAACGGTGGGCGATGACCAACGTCAAGCGTCTAGTGACAAGCATCCAACATTCAACGACCGGTGTCCGACATGCGACAACCGTGATTGACATCTGGCATTTGACAATAGGCGGCAACTAATGTCCAACATTCAATGACCAAAATCCGACATCTTGCAGGCAGCAAGTGGCGGGCAATGACAAGAGTGAAACTATAGGAAAAGTTTTCATTTCTTACTTTACTTCAGAAATAGAAAAGCTAAAAATTTTAACTTTTGATTTTTGTTCCAACTCTACTCTGAAATAAAAATTTGCTCCAAAAGTATAAAAATGAAATTGCGTTACCAAACGAATTTCTTTTCCAAATTTGTTCTTGTGAATAAAAAAAATAAAAAAATAGATAAATATGATGGTTATCATGTTTGTCCTAAGTATATGAAGGCTAAATTGGAAACAAAAAAGGCAGACAATCTATGGTTTTGATTAGATATGTAGATGAGCATTTCGAGTCAATTCTTAGTTTTATCTTTCCTTCTTAAATTGAAATATAATTTTTGTTTTTGGAAGAAAAGTTCAAATGTGACAATTTAGAAGTGCTCTAAAGCGAACCATATCATGCAGGCTCTCAGTCTCGATGGGTCGAAAGATACAAATTTTCCTATTATTTGATTACTTAATGAGTGTCATGGAGCCTCTTTGACAAAATCGAAGTAAAAAAAAAATATCACTTGAAAATTTAAAATTACAAATTACGTTGTTCGAAATTTTATTACAACTGTTCGAAACTCCTTGAACTTTGACACCACTGCATTATAGCGCTCAAATTTTGGAAAGTTGCATAACAAGTAGTCGAATAATGATTAGAAAACAAGCGACAGCAACCTAAATCAATATTAGAGAGGAGTAATCTGCAAACTTTTCGAAATTTGAAGGCTATCATGTAATGATGTCAAAGTTCCCTAGAAGGGGGGTTAATATGTGGTTTTCCAAAGTCTTGAGGGCTAATGTGCAACAACGTCAAACATCACGAGATTTTCAACAATTTTCCCTTTTCCTATCTTACAGCGGAAGAGGTAAAAAGGCACAGCCATAATCAAGTAGCCGTGTCAGCCCAGTCACTCCCAAACATCGAATGTTATTAAGTACTCCCGGCCCATATTTAATCCACTTCACACGAGCGCTATAAGTAGAGGTGGCAAAATGGGTTACTTATTTTTGAAAAAATTAGTTAAATGGGTTTAAAAATGGATCTTAGACCCATAGGTGGATTTTCGTGGGTCTTATATGAGTTTGATTTAGAATCTATTTTCAACCAAAACCTCACAATCTCTCTTCCCTCTTTAACTTTACAAAAATATTTTTTTATAAAAATCGAAACTATAATTATTTTTTATTTTAATTTTTTTCTTTTTTCTTTTTTTCTTTTTTTCTTTTCTTCTTTTTTTTTTCTTTCTTCTTCCTCCTTCCGATGGCCGCATGGCGATGATCGACGACCAGCCTGTGCAAGCCTCGAGCTTGCCAAGGTGTCGGGCTAGCTCGAGCTCGTCGAATCTAGTGAGGCGGAGACCTCGTCGACGTCGACAAGGCTCAAGCCTCGCCAATCTAACGAGTCTTAAGCTTGCCGGCGTCGACTAGTCGGGCGAGCCGAAGGCTTGCTTGTGGCTGCCGGCGACGTATCGTCGTGGCTAACGGCCGGCCAAAGAAGAAGAACAAAAAGAAAAAAGAAAATTAAAAATTATATTCTTAAGAAATAAAAATAATTAAAATTTTAATTTTAAAAAATAAAAAAATAATTAAAATTCGATTTTTTAAAAATAATTATTATAAAAATTATAAAAATTGTCCATTAAATTTATGTTATATAAAATTATTTTAGCAATACCATTTTTAATATATATAAAAGAAATAAGTTTTCTTAGGTTTAGTTAAATGGATCGAGTATGAGTAAAAAATTTTGTACCATAATAAATAGGTTATAAACAAGTTAAATGGGTTGATTTGGGTCGGACCATTTATGACTCAACCCATCCGTTTAACAGTCTACCCAAAACTCAAATCTTCCCCCATCTTATTTTCCTTTGTTTTTGCATACATAAGGTTAAGGCCACATCAAACACTGTTTATATGTTTTTGGGAAAATGTCACAAATGGTCCTTATATTATTGCTTAATGTGCAATTTGGTCCCGAACTTTCGATCGGCTCAATTTGGTCCCCGAACTATTGATAAATGTTCGATTTGGTCGCGAACTTTCATCGGCTCGATTTGGTCCCTAAACTATCGATAAATGTCCGATTTAGTCCTTGGTTGTTGTTTTTCTTTTTCTTTTTTTCATTCTTTTTTTTTTTTTTTTTGCTTCTTCTCTCTTCCCTCCGCCGGCCCGTGACAGAGAAGCCAGTCCCCAAGAAGAAAAAAAAAGAAGGAAAAACAAGAATCGAATGACTAAATCGGACATTTATCAATAGTCGGGACCAAATTGGAGCCGATCGAAAGTTTAAGGACCAAATTGGACATTTATTAATAGTTCGCGACCAAATCGTACTGATCGAAAGTTCAGGACCAAATCAAGCACATTATAAATAACATATGGACCATTTGTGACATTATCCCTATGTTTTTCCAGGAGTCGCTGAAAGCAACCCAGGTCAGTCCACTCATCGCCAGAGCACCAACACCACCCCCCCCTATTCTCTCTCTCTCTCTCTCTCTCTCTCTCTCGATGGTGATTAGCAACCAGTGAATATCTTCTCCTCTCTCTCTCTATTAAGATACCAAATCCCAACACAAAGCTGGGTACAATGCGCAGAAGATGAGACCCCCACCACTTCCAGTGTTGGTTTGGGTTCTTGCAGCATGGGTTTGGCAGAGGGTGCAGTACTACACCAGAAGTGGATGGTGCAATACGAGCACACATCGCAGCTGTCCATCACCATCAACGGGCAAACCCCCGGCCCATATTGGCGCACCAAGGAGACACGCTCACCGTCGATGTCACCAACAGATTGCCAAATGAGAACCTCGCGATCCAGTGGGAGAGAGTTCGCCAGGTATGTATATCTGTAACAAAGACGTCGATCGGAACTAAGCTGTCCAGTTCTCGTTCATGAAGAAAGGATATATCTGCACACCACCAATCACAAACTACATCTGCCGCCTCTGACCTGGTACCATGTAACGCAACTACCGACTACTTTCTCCGGTTCATGAATATCTTTTGCTTTTGGCTTTTGCAGATGGGAGGCCCGCAGGGACTCATTCTACCAGGAAACACTGGCAGGTATCGATTGACCGCCAATCAGGTAAGTCCCGTATATATGGTACAAAGATTCTCGAATGATGTCATGCGATTTCCTCTAAGCTCGAAGCTCTTCTAAATTTTGAGTTCCATGGGGGGAAGTCCGTTTTATTTTGATGAATACACTGTTTATGGACACTGACATTATACTTTATGTAGCTCGGAACGTGCCCTTACCACGCGCGTTCCACATTGCAAACAGAGGCCGGCTTGCGTGGGTCGATTCAAGTTTCGCCGCCGGGGGAGGGCAAGAAGGGCTTGCCGTTCGAAGAAGGTGCCGGCAAGGCGGGCAAGTTGCCTCCGCCGGTCAAGGAAAGTGGTAAGGTAAAAGGCTCTAAAAGGCCATGACAAGATCAGATCCACTCAAATTTAGCTTGTTCTGCATATCGAGAGAATGTTGATGCTGATATGTTTGTTCTTGTACGCCTGGGTGCTCAATAAAAAAATCTTCTTCCACGGAAGGGGCAAAAAGTGAAAAAAGGAAGAAGTGGAGAACTGCCACAAAAGTACATGTGGCAAAATGGGTTTTAGAACCCATATATGACCAATTTAAATCATATTTGGTCACTTATTTTTTGAAGAAACTAGTTAAATGGTTTAACAATTAAAGACTTAAAATAGGTAAATCTTAAGTGGGTCTTAAATGAGTTGGATTTAGAACCCATTTTCAACCAAAACCTCACAATCTCTTTCTTCCCTCTTTAACTTTACAAAAAAAAAAAAATTATAAAAATCAAAATTATAATTATTTTTTATTTTAATTTTCTTTTTTCTTTTTTTCTTTTCTTTTTTTTTTTTTCTTCTTCTTCCTTCCGATGGCCGACACACCGACCGGCCGTGCGAGCCTCGAGCTCGCGGCCGAGCAAGGCTTGAGCCTCGCCAATCTAGCGAGCCTCGAGCTCTCCGGATTTGGCGAGGCGGAGGGCCTTGCCGACATCCGGCGAGGCTCGAGCCTCACCTATGGCCTACGGTCGTCAATCACATCGTGGCCGACGGCCGGCAAAAAAAAGAAGAAGAACAAAAAAGAAAAAAGAAAAAGAAAATTAAAAATATTCTTAAAAATTATTCTTAAAAAATAAAAATAATTAAAATTTTAATTTAAAAAAAATAAAAATAATTAAAATTCGATTTTTTTAATAATTATTATAAAAATTGTCCATTAAATTTATGTTGTATAAAACTATTTTAGCAATAACATTTTTAAAATATATATAGGAAATAAGTTTTCTTAAGTTTAATTAAATGGGTCAGACGGATCAAAAATTTCATCGTTAAATAAATGAGTATAACGGGTTAAATGGGTCGGTTTGGGTGACCCGACCCAAACCCGACCCGACCCGTTTAACGGGTCTAGCTATAAGATATGCAATATGCGACCCACATGATTTAATGACTAATGTGGGCTGGCAGTCCCAAGACAGAGACAATTGGACGATGACGTCCAAGACATACCATTTGTTGGGAATGCCCATCAAATAAAGCAACACGGTTCGTGATATGATCAAATTCAAGAACCTCTTCATCAAATCCCGGGGCTTCAACCATAACCTCTTTCTGTCCTAATAATTTCAGTTTCTGCTAATCACTTTCATTTCAGAAAGTCAGATCAGATCACATATAACAAGGCCGCCTCAGCAATTTATTCAATATCCAAGTGAATTTTGAGTTACAGCTAAGATGAGCACACGACCGTACTCTCTCCTAGTTCCCGTCACAACCCAACTCTCAGTTCTTACCATCTAGCTGAAGTGCGAATGCTTTCATGTCGAAAGCATCACTGCCCTTCTTGGTGACAACACCCTGGTCAAATACATGCATAAACAGGAAGTTAGCAAAATATCCTATGCCAATACATAATTATACTATCAATTAGCTTGTACTTGAGCGAGGGTACCTTCTCGGTTATGATACCAGCTATAAGATTTGCAGGTGTAACATCGAAGGCAGGATTCCAGACAGATATGCCAGATGCAGCAACTTGCTCCCCGAGGCCTCCGCGTGAGTTCAGCAATTCTTTCGCAGATCGTTCTTCAATAACAATATCTTGACCCGAAGAAAGAGATAGATCGACAGAAGTCAGAGGCGCAGCCACATAAAAGGGAATATTATGATGCCTTGCACACAAGGCAAGACTGTAAGTTCCAATCTTGTTAGCGGTATCGCCTGCAAAGAGATATTAAGTTCATTAACATGCTTCCTTGGAGCAGCTCGAATAAGAAAAAATGATAGGAGAGAGAATTAATATCAATTAAATGCTTCAAGCTACCATTTGCAGCCACACGATCTGCTCCAACAATGACAGCATCCACCCTTCCTTCCTTCATTAGTGCTGCTGCAGCACTGTCTGCAATAAGGGTAGCCGGTATCCTCTCATGTACCAATTCAAAAGCTGTAAGCCGAGAACCCTGGAACAGGTGTCAAAGACATTTGCTTACACAAATGATAGTAATCACAAACAAACCAAAAATTATAGCCCAATTTTCATCATCAGAATCTACTGATACAATATCAAAGTTTGCTAGGGCAGTCGTAAGCCAGACCCAGGTTTGCCATTGCTTGGAACAACAATGCATTCTTCATCACTTCTCAAACAAGATACTACCCCCAGTGCACCTGAACTCCACTTTACCACTTTCAATAGTGTCCCTTTCATACAGTACACTCAAAGATAACTTCATCATCAATATGTCATGTTTCCTATTGTCATTGTCCTGGAAGTCCTTTCTCAAATTTCCAAAAGCAAAAAGGTACCAAACGATGGACAAAGAAGGGGAGAAGAAAGGAGTATGGATTTTTCTGTCATAAGTGAAAATAACAAAATTTGATAAGTACATACTAATTCTGAACCATAATCTAGAATTCAAATAGATCAATATTATTCTCAGCATCTAATGCAAAGTAAATACCTGCCTGCGTGCATGAGAACAGATTTTTGATGAGCAATTCAAGCTCATAAGAAAGTAATTGTAAGTTTTCCAAGTCACAATAGGATAATTAGTTATTGTCATGACAGCACGAATCCTCTGTACAACAGTCTATTTCCGCCATCATACATATCATTAAAACTGCAAATGGCATATGACCCTACACACTAAGGGGTTGTTTGGCAACTTGCCAAAGAGTGATAATTTCTGTTCTTTTGTTCCCGGAGTAAATTTGGAACAAATCCGTTTGATAAAATTTTTGTTTCCGGGAATAAATTTCTATTTTTTTGTTCCTGAAGTAAATTTGAACAAAATCAATGAGTAAAAATAGTTGATTCTTTATTCCCGAAAACAATTCTAGAACCAAGGCCCCTATTTTCTCTCTTTTCTTTTCTTTTTTCTTGTTATTCTTCCCTCTTTCTTCTTCTTCATCTGCTGCTGCCGCCACCGTGGCCATCCACAGCCGTCCATCACCCGCGCCACCGGTCACTGACAACCGGTCCGGGCGAGCGCCAAAGGCGAGCCCAACCACCGGCGAGGCTCGCCGACAAGGCACAGCCTTGCCGAGGCCAGCGACGCTCCGATGAGGTCGTCGGTCATCCCAAGGCCAGCGATGCTCCAGAGGTCACCGGTCATCCCAAGGCCGGCGACTGGCGACTTGATGAAGAAGAAGAGAAAGAAAGGAAAAATAGAAAAGAAAAAAAATGAAAAAAATGAAAAAAGTAATAAAATTATTTTAAAATTGAAAGAAAATGATTTGGAGTATAAATTTTGAGCACGATACCGACTATTCCGGAATTGAAATTTTGAACTGCTACTCAAACTAAGAACTCGCTAGAGGCGAGTTTCAGCCACTGGGCGAGGCTCGCTCGACTAAGCGAGGCTTGACCAGCCTTGCTAGGTGGGGGAGCCTCGCCCAATTGCCGACGAGGCACGGCCTTGCCGAGGGCTGGCGACGCTCTGGTGAGATCGCCAGCCCTCGTCCGGCCGGTCGCCAATCATCCCAAGGCCGGCGACTGGCAACTTGAAGAAGAAGAAGAAGAGAAAGAAAGGAAAAAAGAAAAGAAGAAAAAGGAAAAAATAATAAAATTATTTAAAAATTAAAAGAAAATGATTTGGAGTAGAAATTTTGAGCATGTACCCAACACAATTCTATTCCGGAATTGAAATTTTAGACAATTACCAAACAGCTTAAAATACTTAGATATTGTTCCTTAAGAACATGTGTTACTAAACGCACCCTAAGCAAAAGACAAGCCCTAAACAAACACTAAGCATGGAGTAATTTGCTTGATTGCATATGAACAACCTACAACTACATCCAACAATCCACCAATCCCAATGATCACCGATAGCATGCAGAATACGTAAAGAATGTGGATACAAACAATCAAGAGATAAATGTTTACTTGGTTGAATGGGCGTGTTTCTGTGCAATAAGCCCTTTCCAACACCCCTTCAGTATGAAGTGCACGGATTACGCCTAAGGCTGTACCATATCCAGCTGTAGCAAGACTGAGAGAGAAAACAGAGAGAGATAAGGATGCTGTGTTACAGTGACCAAGGGAAAGAGGGACACTACAATCAACTTAAAGTACCTGCCAGTATTGCAATGGGTCAACACAGAGAGTCCTTTGGACTTTTTCTGATTTAGCTTAAGGAATGAGGCTCCATAGCTACCAATTGCTTTGTTTGAAGCAACATCATCTTTTAGCATGACTTCAGCAGCTTCTGTATAAGCCTACATAACATTGAAAGGAAATTTCTCTAGAAATTGCTAGAAAGAAAGAAAATTTCTCACTGATTAAGGAGTTCAAGAAAAGAAAAATGGATTATTTTCTTTTTGCCCTGAGCAGCATGTCATTTGTTTCATAGATGTCTTTTATCCTTGATATGCACCACAATAGAAACTTGGCTGAAAGATATGCTGAATTAGTGTTTCCTGATACTTGAAATAAAGCAGAGTGGCAATTATTACCTGAAAAATACTTTTGGCTTCCGGTGCTGCGGCAGCATCACAGATAACTTCCTTCAGTTTCGTTGCAGCATCAAACAGATTCACGGCAGTTGGCCGACTGAAGGAGCACAAAAGGTCAGTTCATCGACAGCAAAAGTTCAACAGTGGCTGTTATGTTCCATGACACTAAAGCAGCTTAACCATGGCTATATCAATTCAAGTATGGTCACGCATTTGCACAATTACAAGAATATAACAACATCTCAAAAGTTTCGATCAAGACTTGCAAACATGTTCTTCCATAAACAGTGGACAGGACCTCATCATCCACCACCATAATACCTCGAAACAAGATAATCCAACTTCCCAATGAGAAAAGAGGCCGCATCAGCAGCCGTCCCACTAAAAGCATCCAAACGAGACACTTCCACCGCCAAAGAAAGTGCAGCCGCAATAGCAATAGCATGGCCCGACCACCATATCCTTTATCGCATGCCTGAGCACAAAAAGAAAGACAAGCTCTTCTCACAAATCCTTTCACTGCCGTCGCATCCACATCCCACACAACCGAACTAATCTAACACAAAAAACTCTACATCTATATGAATGAATGAAACTGCGTCGAAACCCTTATCCCAACGAAAGGTATACACACTAGACTCGAGGACATGTACAATAATAAGCAGCAGCTAAAGGACACTAGTGGACTTGGAAATAAGGACCATTTCAAGAAGCGCAAAAACAGCTCCCTCATCAACAGAATATCAAGATTTGGCTCAAGAAAAAGATACCATCCATCGGAAGCGTCTTTTATATCCAGGTAGACCGTCTCCAGGGGAAGCTTTCTCTGTCAAAGCCGGAAGAAAACAGTGAGACTCAAGTTTTTCACTTGCAACCGGGAGCACGAGAGAAAAGGGCAAAAAGGCCGAGCACAGTGGAGGGAGGCACATCCCCAAATCGATCCTCGACCCAAGAATCGAACTGGGAAAACAACCCACCTGGTCGAGCAGCCGGAGGGAACCGCGCTCGTAGCAGATGGACTGCAGAGAAGCGTCCGCGCCGCCGCCATTGGAGGAGCTCGAATCGAGCGCCATTCGACCGCCACCCGGGAACCGACGAGAGGACCACCGGCGAGATTCTCGGCGCGGCGGCGGCGGCGGCGTCAGGGACCGATGCCGAGGAACTCGAGAGCGATCTCGGGTCGTAAAAATGCGAGCTTTGCCTTCGATTCCTTAAAGCGTGGGCTCTGCGATAGGGACGAAGGAGGCGGCTGGCAGACCTCTGTTTCTTGTCGTTTTGCTCGCTTTTGAGATTAGTGGTGCCGTTTGGTATCTGTTTAATCAATTGAGCCGCACTGCGAAGTGCGAGGTAATCAGCGCATCGCATGACCCATGTCGGTCTTCGCCAATAAAACTTGCCGGAACGGGAATTATTTGACAAAAAAGAAGAAGGAATAATTGTGCTTTCATAAGCGGTCGTGGCCGTCATGAACGGAAATTTATAATCTTCTATGTGACTTTTATGATTAAAAATACAGAATTATAAATTCAAATTAACAATTCTCAAGGCAAACTTATAATAATAAGCTGGACAAGATGATAGTGACGGAGCATTTGACTGAAATAATAATTTGTGAAAATCGATGAGAGAGATAGTAGAATAAAAGTAGTTTTTGTTGGATAGCTTGATAAAATAAGATAAACAATAAATATTTTCTCGAGAAGAGAGAGAAAGATGGGATGGTATTTCAGTTATTTAAATGGAAAAAAGAGTGTCTTCACCAAAATGAGAGTGAAAAATTTACTTAGCTACATTTAAGGCTACACGGGATAATCTTAAATTGATCTAGGATCTTTATCTTTGTAACTATGCAGAAGGATTTTTCATCCTCTAAGTGATGACGTCGTTCCATTGGGCAAGAAATCTCTCATTTGAACTTTTCCAATTGTATATAATAAAAAAAAAAAGGGGATATATACGGTGGAAGATTCAAAAATTTGTCATGAAAGTATAATAAAATCATAAAATTTGTCAAATTGATACAATCAAATTCTTCAATTATCTACGTCCATTTAGACTAACGAAAAAATATTAATCCGACTTTATTTTATTTTTCTCCTAAGCATGGCAGTAACGTGGCTTAAATTCTAATTTATTTAACTAAAATATTATTAATTAAACAAAGTAAAAAAGTATTTCAAAAAAACAAA